>KZ809429.1:64693-87024 GCA_000696205.2 Oncopeltus fasciatus
TATCCTATTTATATTTAAATATATTAAGTCAATATCAAATGTAATGATTTACATCGATAAAAACTTTACATTTTGAGTATATTAGATTGATTAATTGCCATTAGTACATATACTAAAATATGCACAGGAACATAAAATTATTTTACATTTTAAAATTCCATTGTTACTCGAAATCGAATTATGAATTATATCTTTCAAAATTTAAATTTTAGTAATTAAATGTGTCATATTATTATTTTATTAAATTATATCAAAATGATCTTTCCTAAAGAATAACAAATATATTATAAGGAAAACTGAGTGGGCCCTTCCTTATTGGTTCAAAGTAATCATCTATGATTATTTATTTACATAGGAAGATGAAAATAAAGGCAATTTTTTTAATACTAATATTTATTTTTAATTCGTTTAGAAAGTAATACCAATACTTTATTAAATGCAGAAAAATACTTATATTTCAATTAATTGAATTTATTTGAGAATATTTTGATAGGTTTTATCAAAAGTCTCTCGAAAAAAATTGTGTAGTAAGTCAGAAAACAATAGGTACATTAAATTTTATTGCATGATGAACCATTTAGCTGGTATATAATTAGGCAAATATGAATTTATTATTTGGACATAATATTTTTAAAAACTTTCTGGAGGTATGTTATACGAATTTTAGAATCTTTATAGAAAGTTTAATCAAAAATAATTTAAATTTTTTTTTCTTTTTCAGTTCACAGGGAAAAATGTTTTATTTTTTATATTTTTCACTAACTGCATAACCAATCATCGACCGATTACAATGTTTCAACATAGGTTACTGAAAAAAAAAATATATATCAGAGGATTTATTGCTTCATGGTGATAATGTCATTGGTTTGAGGGGTACCTGCTAAATGAAATTAAATACAAGTTGAGAATTCACATTAAGAATTTCTTTACCTCGTTAATGCTAATATAAGAACAAGGAAAAGGAAGAAATATTTAGAATAAAAGAAGTGTGAATGGAATTAGAAAATCAGAATAAAATCAGCATCTCATTATCAACATGTACATGGGTAATTTAAGTCAGGAGTGCTAATGTCTCTTGCGTCACTTTCTTACGAGATTTATGGGATCTTTGGAAGACCTCGTTATTCTTATTCCATGATATCCATTGCTGATTATTTTGAATGATTACTTTTCTTTTCAGATAAAGTGAAAGATTAGAGTTGTGTTAAGAACGAAAATATATGCATCATAAAAAATATTCTGATAATATATTAAGCGTCTTTTTAATTACATAAATGAATGAATGTCAGTGCAGTGGAAAATTTTCATTTCGACATCAGCACCCGACTTGGAGAATCACCTTTCGCGGATCTCTTCCAAAGAATAAGTTATCCAAGTTGGTATCATGAATGATGGCTTGGCTGGATGGACCAATGGGATCTATCTCAAACAGTCACATGTGGTAATTACCACATAATAAGTCATGTGACACATTGGTAGTATTTATAAATATTAATTTAGTTGTGGTTTATTATCCCACGTAAATTTCAAGCAATTAATAAGAGGGAGTAGAATAAATCCTGCTATCCGGGCCGGCGTGCTTAACCATTACACCACCGGGACGAGCTAGATAACTTAGTAAATTCCCAACACGAGTCCTGGCTGGGACAGATAGATTTTTTATTCTATTCCCTCTCATTAATTGTTTAAAATTTACGTGGGATAATAAACCACAACTAAATTAATATTTATAAATGAAAATTAAAAAAAAGGAAATAACGAGAGTCGATAAATAGCTAGACAATGTCAGCTCATTCGAGCATAAGATGATGTATTCGTCTTTCTCGTGGGTTAGGCTCTCGCTAGTCGGTTGGGAATTTAATAAGTTATCTAGCTCGTCCCGGTGGTGTAATGGAAACATACCGGCCCGCAAAGCAGGAGATTCAGGTTCGAGTCCTGGCTGTGACAGATAGATTTTTATTTTATTCCCTCTCATTAATTGGTAGTATTGTTATCAACTAATTTGAGGCCTGTTGTGTTATTTAGGGATTTACTCCCTTCAAAGATTTAGGTAAACCGATAAATCCCTTGGATTCATAGGGCCCTTTCTGTATCACGGGAACTCCAGGTGGGACGTCAGTCGTCCTCGAAGTACTAACCAACTGCTTGTATTCTTTGGCTGCGTACTAGCAGTGCACCCTTGTGAGAAACTTTGGAATTAATAGTTCAGAAAAAGGCCGAGGGAACCAGGATTCGTCAGCAGGATCTTTAGTCACACATGCTAACCACTCTTCTTCCAGCGATCATCTTAACGAGATGGTTTTTCCTTAATGGGAAATTTGCCTAGGTTATGGAGCATTTATTAAGTATTATGGAGCTTAAATACCTAAATTGGTTTCATAATTCTGAAAATTGTGAACGCTAGAGCAACAGACAAATAAATATATCTACAAACACAAACTTTAACTTCAGACCCTATTTCAGCTTTTGAGATTTCGAAATTCAAGTCATGGTACCAACATAAATAACTTGATTTCCCTACAAGAATTCAGCTAATAACAATGTGCTGGGCTGAGAGTTCCTACTAAAAATCTTTAGGAGTAATAAATAAGTGTAGAGAATTATTTAAACGCAAGCCGACATTCGGCTGGGTCATGGACGTCATATCGACCTTCCAAGTCTGTCGTACACACGCCTACACCCCCATCACTAATACATATATTTACATAATAAGGATTTTGAGGACTGTACTTAATCAATATTTCGCCGCCTGCGTTGCTAATCTTTATGAACATTTGCCCATTGGAAAATCACCAATTTTTTAAAACAAAATCGCATTGGAAACACAGGAGAAACGCCGATGACAAAATGGTTATTAATTTCGTAACGCTAATAAAATATGGGGGTTTTCATGAGGATTTACCATCTCCTCTCCACTTCCCGGATATTTTAGGAAAATTTCACAAAAAAAACAAAAACAATATAAAGACAAAAAAAAAACAGAATCAGAGGGATTGTTGTGACATACTCAATCAAGGTAGATTATAGACAAGTTTTTCTTTTTCCATAATTCCGTTAATTTTTATGTTTTTGGCTTCTGTTCATGCCTGTTCTTAAATTAGTTAAAAAAAGGCATTCATAAAACAATTTACTTCAAATGAGAATCACTTTCGCTGTTAAATTATTGTTGTCTTGCCTCTATAGATATGTGATAAAAAGTACAAAATTCCAAAAAATCTTAAATAAAGTTGAGACAAAATCTACCTCCGTCATCTCTCCTTTATTAATTCCCGCTAAACTCAACCTGTACCATTTACCCTCCAATCCTTACCAGGAACTCTTAAACTCCAACCACCACCTCTAACCACACCTAAAACACAATTCTCTCCTTCTACCCCACAAACATCTCCTAAAATAGAGACTACAAATAAACCAGCGAAGTCGAAAATAAAGCCGTATGGCTCATTATTTACCATGGGCTCAACAGGGATATCCGAAAACATGGAAATAACCACGGTTAACGAGAACAAAGATGGTATCCGGGAAACGCTCAAGAAGAAAAGAGGATCGGCTAGAAACAAATCCCATGCATCATTGAAAAACAAGGCCATTATAAGCAAAGCAGATACGAAAGATGACCTCTTGCAGCGGAATAATACCTTCTTGCAGAGGCATGTACGAAGACTCAACGTATGTTGTCTCCCATGGTCCTATTGTCATAGGACTTAGGAAAACACAGACAAAAGTATCTGATTAGAGCGGAAACTCTAATGGCTGAAAGTGGTAGAAAAAAGTAAATATCATCTTCTATATTCAGCTTTAGTTAACTGTGTTCGAAACAACAGTTTACAACTTTAGACATTGTGCCCAAAACAGGAGTGTCTAAATTCATTTGATTATTAACAAATGTAATCTCTTCATTCTAAAACGGGTTAAAATTTTGGGATAATTCAGGGGATAGAGGTATCTTTTTTACAATTACATGTATTTAATAAATTAGCCACGTTTTGAACTTTATCCACAACTGAAATATATGTTTTTTCTAAAAGTCCCAGCATATCAATGATACATAGTAAAACATAATATACAAATTTCTCATTATTATTATTAACAAAATCTGTCTTAAAGCATTGAATTAATTCCCTCATCCATTTTGTCTTAAATATCAACAAATATATTAATATAAATTGCTACCTTGGTTTTGGTGAATGTACTGATCGTGCTCTAGAGCAATTGCTGGCTGCAATGTCTCCGATTTGAGGTCATGAAGTGTTTCACTCACACATTCTACCCTATGTCATTTACGACGGCTGGTTCTTCACTGAATCCCCAAACAAACTAACAGGAATAGCTGATGGGCAGGGGGCACTAAACAGGTATCCTTGACACAGTTCGGGAAAGGGTGACCCTCAGTGGCGTGCAAGGCGAACATGTGCTTACGCCGACTATAATTAGTCTTTTGCAACTCCTTAGGCTATTATTTATATTGAAGAGTATTCAGCATTGATGGAGGATATCAACTAGGTTAAATGTGAACAGATTTTTAGTTTAAAACTGAATAGTATTTTTTTTTTTTCTAACAGAATGTCATTTTTAGGGTTTATGATCTTGATGAAAACGACGTGCTAATGACGTATCTGAAGGAGTGAGAGATAGCTGAGAACATATAAAATGAACAAAGATGTTCAATAATAAGTATATAGAAAAAACAATAAGAGAATTTACCGTACTGTGAAAAGGTTATACCTTTCTACAATAAACACCTCACATCTTTCTCTACGGTTAAGGCTTATTATCAAACATACTTATTTTATGCAAATGCACAAACACATACTAGAAATTAGGTTTATGAATTGGGACAGTTTTTCATTTCGGATTAACAGAATTGTTTATAGCTGATTGATGGTGGAATAGAATCTGTACTGAAAACTGAATGAAACTGCGATTTTAAAAGAAAATTTAACGTAATATGTCAGCTCTACTAATTTGTTCTTATAAAAATTAAACTGTTATAATAATTAACTAAGCATGACTAGAAAACCTCTCATATTACTTTCTAAAAAATTCCAAATTCAACGAAAATCATCACAAAGAAGATTATATACACCAATTTTATCATTTTTTTTAAATACTTTTTTACTAAGAGTCATGGAAGGAGGGGCTATGTAAAGGTTACCACCCCTTCTATACATCCATGGGCAGGACGAGCTTTTATTTTCTTAAACAAAAGCTTATCCTCGGCGGGATTCGAACCAGCAGCGTCAGGATTGCGGGACCAGAATGGATCCCATGAGCTACCCTGGCGTCCCAGAAGTTAGATTAGTTTACGCAGTTCCTGCGTGAGGAGCTGTTATCATCTAGTATTATTTCCGTACTGTGCTTTAAATTTATATGTTTAATGTTACCGCAATGATTTTTTTTTTCAAAATATTCTAATTAATATACTGTTAAATACATCTTTTGCTTCAAACTGTTGAATAAGCTTGGGGTCAACTTTGAATATTTTCAAGATGAAAAATCCTAAGTCAATGGATGCATATCTATGAACTCACAACTATGGAAGTTAGTAATATTTTTTGTTGGGGTTCGGTCGAGTGCTATGGAAGATTACTGTGGAAGGTTAATCTATGGAAGGTTACTTAACCCAACTGAGAGGAAAATATCTGTTTAATCTAGTATAACATTTATAATTTTTACCGCCAATGGTAGGTTTAGAAGATTTGAGCTCTAAATAAATTCTGCAATTGTTTTTACATAACAAGTATGGACTATTAATTGAGAAAAAATTTATATTTACTTTATGTAAATTGATATTATGATAATTGCACAAATTCCTTCGCTGGATTTACACCGAAACTGCTGTATGTTGCATGATGTTGCATCCCAATGCATCCTGTACGATGCACTTGTACAGAGGAGACTAATGGTGACGAAAGCGAGAGTTTTATGTACCATTTCCTGTTGCACTCTCGCCTGAGCAGGGGTCCGATGGCTGTACGAGTGGGTGTAGGATGTGCGGATGGGTGTTCTATCTCAATCTTCAGACATCACCACTGTTTGCCAGGACCAATAGATCCATTCCTCTTGGGTACGTTCTGCAAAGCTCAACAGTCTTCTTATCAACTAGAGGCTATTTTTTGCTAGTTTCGGCTTTTATAAAAGTACGTCAAATGTGAGATTAGTGTTATAATCCTATAATCCGAAAAACATTGTAAATGCACTAGATAAAATAATCTTTTCGTTTTCTTTAAACCTCCCTTTCAACCACTTAGTGTCATGGAGGAAGGGGCTATCTACAGGGGGACCACCCCATTCTTAACTTTCAAGCTTTATTTATCTATAAAAGCTTACCTTGGACGAGATTCGAACCCGCACCGCCAGGATTGCGAGACCCAAACGGAATCCATGAGCAACCCTGGTTCCCCTAAATAATATTTTTGTTGCTTACTCCAACGAAAATATACTTACTGGAATGGACCTTGCAAATCGTCTCTTGGCAAATACTGAGGGATTAGCTTAGTTTAAGCTATACGAACTTTTAGTTTAAAACGACGTACTTTTATTAGATAGTGTTATTTCTATAATGTGCTTGAAATCATTATCTTTAATTTGAAAGCAAAGATTTTTTACCATAAATTCCTAAATTTTAAACTCTCATAGTAAACTTCCTCTGCAGTCAAATTCATGTCTACGGCATTATATTTTATTTTCTGTATTTTGGCCATTAAAATATTCACACACTTTATATATATATACTATGAAAAATTACCATAAATTAATGCCTGAGTTTCTTGAGTAAATTCAGACGAATAGTAGGGGGATTTCCTAAAATGTCAAATAACAAAACAACTTTTTTTAATAATAAAATAAACATTTCACGAGTCGCAATTCGAAATTAAACTCTCTGAGCTTTAGTATACCGACCTTGAAACCCATTTAGTTTGGCGGTATTCTCTAAATAATTTGACTTACATCTTTTAAACGTGAAATAAAAGGCTGTGTTTATGATTAAACAAAATCATAATAGGAGTAGGGAATTTTCTACCATGTCAAGTGCACGAAGACAAATGATTTTCCATGCAGCTTGCGTAACATTTAATTTAGAGAAATGAAATCAGTACTGGCTTATTATTGATAAAACAAATATTTTAGGAATGGACGTTTTCCTAAAGCATTGAAATACGATTGAGTTTCCAGATCGTTTTTAATTCGCTGAAATCGTAGCTCATGCCAAGTCTAAAAATGGGTTTCATTTTAAAATACAAATCAAATTTGTATTGGTATAAGAGCACGATCATTTACATAGAGGATAATGTACTCAGAGAAAATAGATGAATCTACAGATGTATGTCATATAACTTATCAAAACTATCTAAGGTTATCATAACGGGTCGCTATTATTTATCATAGAAAAATAACTCGTCATCCTGGCCATCGCGTTCCCAACGAAGTGTCTTTTTTGTCATACACCAGTCACTCTATTTGTTCTCCTGCTTTTTATATTAAGTTCAAAAGCTATGTTTCTTACAGTAGTAATGAGGAAATGTAATACTTAGACGTAGAAGTTAACGTTAAATAACAAATTGAACATTCGCTTCGGCAGCGGTAATTAGTCTTCGAACACTACACAACTCGTCTTTTTAGTTAAATGAAGCTCATTCACCTCTTCTAATATCGTATATCTCCGCGGTCAACAACATTTCCATCCAAATGTATTAGATTTTTTTTAAAAAGGCATGTAAGAGTAAGAGGTTAAAAAAAGCATAAAAATAAAAAGGACAAGTATACTCATGTTCTGAAAATAAAAGCATTATTTGAACGATTTACCAGCAGAAAAATTCTAGCTGATGTGTGTTGACACTCCCCCCCCCCCCCACACACACACACACACACACACACACACACACACACACACACACACACACACACACACACACACTACGCACGCGCGCGCGCACACACACACACATATTAGATATATATTGAAAATGAAACATTCAAGGTTGCGATAAATACAGTAAACAAGAACTGGTGGGATACAGAGTGCAATGAACACACAAAAAGAAAAAATTACAAAGAGTAAATTTTCAAGGATTTCTCGCCCTTCACCAGTGAGGGTAGAAGACTCTCTTAATCCCTCTTTGACGAAGGGCGAGGAATCCCTGAAAATTTACTCTTTGTAATTTTTTTCTTTTTTGGTGTTCACTGCACTCTTTCTCCCCCCTGTTCTTGTTTACTGTTAACACGCGCGCGCGCACAAACACACACACACACAAACACGCACACACACACACACAAAAACACACACACACACACACACACACACACACACACACACGCACACACACACGCACACACGCACGTTTCAGCGCCTATCATTTTTGGTGTTCAATTAGTAGAGTCGGAGAAAATATCGAAAAAATCCCTTCAAGAGGAGCACCTCTGGAACATTCCTGCAGACTAGGATACACTTTCATTGGGAGCACTTCGGTAAGAATATGGAGTCCTTGGTTTGTGGTTCGGCAAACATTGCACATAGCAACCGCTAAATTTGATGGCGAATTAAATATTGTTAGGAGACAATCATATTTGCTGGAATAGATTTTGGAGTTAATGGGCTCTTTTCATTCTATTTTTCCGACTCACAAGTAATTGAGACTAAGCCTTTTTCAATCTCAGAAAGCAATTTTATTGAGAAGATGATTCTATTATTAAACAATCATTATAAAAGACTGCAAGGAGGTTTACCAAAGCGTATTGGCAGATCCTGACTCACCAGATGTTCCGATAAAGTCTTCTTCAGTCTCAGAACAGTAGGTTTGGATATTCTATAGTCAAACAAGCTTTCCCAAAGCATTCCTTTCACGGAGAGGATTACCCAGAGAAAGATGGAATGATATTTCAATAAGTTCGAAGACTGGTTAGTGGTTGGTTCGGAGGGATGTTTCACTGCATATGTATCTGGTAGGATTCAAAGCCGATTGAAGTATTAATAGTATACACTCACATAGATATTTTTGAGAGCCAATAATTTTTTGGTGGGATCGGAGGAAATATTGAGAAAAAAAATTCATGAAGAATTCATAACATATTCGGGACATTTTCGGTGGATTTTGTAGGCTCTAAGGAGACCTATACATCCCTTCCTCAGGGATATCAGTCTTTTCCCAAACCCCACTAAACTTCTGGGACACCATTAAATGTACGGAGCCTATGAACATCCGGCGACTCAAGTCACCATGCTGCCAAAATTTTTTTTTTTTAATTAAAACGATTTACCATAGAAATAATAGTCATGTAGGTGAAGGAGACTAGTAGTATTTATGAAAAATTAATATAAATGGGAGAGGTCAGAATTAAGCTAAAATAAGTTTTTTTTTTTTCTTTCTCAGAGCTGAGTTTACGTGTCCATTTCAATTTATGTGCCATGTTGGAAAATTTCTTTCTTTTTTTTTAGCATAACTTTTTATATAAATGGTAAATAAAAACTTATGACACTAGATTTTTTAGCTTGCCTGGTATAATTCTCTCGACTGTCAGTAAAAAAAAGAAATCTATTCCTTAAAAAGAATTAGTTAAAAATTAACCCATATTATTTACTGTCAAATTTCCTATAAATTATTATTCCTCTGTGAGATCCCCAGCTTTTAAAATAGACAATATATAGAGTTCGGGTCAAAGAACCATCTTCCTTTCGCTTGTTATACAGGTTCCGTTTTAACTAATTTCAGAAACGCACTACAAGCGGAAATCAATAAATCTAGAAATTATTAATAAAGAGGGCAGTATTCATCTTCCAGCTACTCACGCGAGCTAGAACAAGCCATTCCCCCTCTCACTGCTATAAAAAATATTTAATTTTTTCTGCAAGGTTAAAATTTATATGGTTAGAATAATATACTTTTTTTTTTTTTTTTTTTCCGAAACCTTTTGGGGAAATAGTGGGTTTTTCGTCATGATTTTATCTGTAATTATTAATGAAGATTTTAGATAGAAAATAAAGTAATATTTTGAAAAAAGGTTTTTAAAATTAATTGAATAACTATTATCATTAGAAACAGTGCTTTTTTGAAATTATATGAGTGTGTGAGTGTGTTTATATGTCAACCTTATATAGTTGTCATTTCTTCTTAACAAAATTTGGAATGCAGCTTTTCAATGCTAAACGAAAGGCTTAAATTTGTTCTGTAGTTAAATTTGACCAATAAAAGTGGAGGATTATATGATAAATATGATAGGATTAAATGTTAAATGTGAGTACAAAACATTTTTTCTAAGTAGATAAAGTAATAAAATTATACAGAGATGAGTTTATTGATAACAGAAATATTAGAGAAGCGACACAAATAAATATAAAGATTAGTTATGGGGTTTTATCACAACTTAAATTTTAATTTTTAACACAGAAGTCCCAATTACTTATTTAAAAAAATTGAAATTTGGCAAATCTTTTGTAAAGACAAATATAAAAGGAAAGGTCAAATTCGTTATAGAGGGAAATCGTGGGGAATTATTTGAAGTGTCAAGTGGGAATAATAAAAGTGTTTTTTGTTGATGATACTTAAGCAAGATTTATTTACTTATAAAGTATATATTTATTTAGCTGTCATGAAGATTTCAAATACAAATATTCAATTAACACGATGCTAAGGAATTCGCTTCGTTTATCAAGTTTCTGTGCGACTGATTTATAAAAAGTAGAAATATAAATTAATGTGGAAAATTTTATTAAATGTGATAGAAAAAATGTATCACAATATTTTCCATATTGTAAAAATTAAAACGTTCTGTGAACAGTATTCTGACATTTCCTTAAATGCAAAAAAAATTATTTTATAATGAAAGTAAATAGGGAAAGGAACTGTTCACAGTTGTCGTTCACTGGATCCTGACATATCACATCTTACCGCAAATATCAGTAATGAACTGCACGGCGAATCGAATCACCACAAAGATGTACTCATCCAGAGTTCAGCAATTCCTGCCGACAAATGCCTCTCAGCCCCTCACGCATACATCAACGCCCTCCCGAGTGTACATTATTCAGCCGACCTATCTCTCCCAACGTAATGGAAGAGTTGAGCGTGCCTGTTCTCAGTTTATCTTACCTGTCAGGGGGACAGCTTTTTTGTTCAGCAAACAGCCAACCCTACTGAACTTCTGATTGACGCTCCGGTTTAAAAAAAAAATATATATATAAATAATACATTCTGTAGACTTTATCTATTTACCTACCCTACTATATTTGTGAGTATATAGTTGTTTTCATTACGTAAGAATGTGCATACGTAATTTAAAATACGCAGACATTTCTAGAGGGTATCTTAGAGAGGACTCATATTCAACAGATTCATCGTTTGTGTAACAAATCGAAACTGAAGTTACCTAATGTTTGTCAGTTACTTAAGGTCTGGTGTAGAATTAGCCTTGTTTTAAAAGGAAATAAGACCAGAAATGATCAGTTAACATTAAATTTTAATTAGTTATGGCAATGATTATATGGAGCTTTAACATTATTATTATTATTATATCCATTCCAATTCTCTGTCGACATGGGAACTCCTTCCAGAAGAAATGTCTCACGGAATTGGCGCTGAAACGCATCTCTGTAGTTTTGATTTCAATCGAGAGTGTCCTTCCTATGGTAATCATGTATTCATGAGTGTATGCGACCTCCAAGCCATTGCTAGTCACCTGGCACTGCCCACTGCATAGACCATTACTAGCGATTACGCCTTTTAGTGTCCCATAAAGCTTACATTTACACCGATCACAATATGCATTTTAATAGCGTATACACGTGTAGGAAAGTTATAGGAACCCCTATTATTAACTATTGGATATCTTATAAGTTACATTTTCACTAAATTCTTTTTGAAAAATGTTTAGTTGATAAAAAAAAAAAACATTAAAATTTTTCTCTCAAGAAAATCAAGGTATTCAGGTCAGTAAAATGTATTTTTTTTTTTTTAATGATAAAATGAAAATTTATATTTTTCAGTTCGATAAATTTTAAAATAAATAAATAACATATATGTCTGAGTAGTTGAAGCAAATTATTTATGTCACTTGATGAAATCGGCCCAGGGCAAGATAGAAGAATGGAGGGAGTTGATTCAGTAAAAAAAAAAATATCGTTAATATCTACGTTTTTGTAAGTAATACCAATGGAAGATAGTTGGTGTAACGTGTATTTTTTTTGCAAATACTTAAAAGGAAGATCTTCAAAAATTCAAAACTCAGAAAGTTGTTAGAGCTCCCAAAGAAAAAATTTAAAAAAGAAGAAATATTTAGATTACTTATACATGATAAATAGTAAATGTTACATAATAGTTTTAATTATTTTATAAATATTAATCACATCGAAATTGTAAAAAGGGCTTGTGTGTACTTTCAGCCCTGGTGAAGAGAAAATATACCTATCACGAAATTTTGGCCTAGACTAAATTTGTGTGCAAAATAATTTGTCCATCATCCACAATAACCCAGAAACTCTGTCTGATANTATACCATTGTAGAAAAAATGCTTTAGTAGTTTAAAGCATGAAAAATCATATATTTTGGCTTTCCAAGAAACAGGAAATTGTTAACAAGCGCAAATCTACACACACACACACACACACACACACACACACACATGCATATACAATTTATTGTGTTTTCAGCATATAGCATCTAGCATGTAGGATCGAAGAAAATATCGAATCAATTTTGAAAAAATCTGTCATGAGGTAGACTCAAAAATAGCAGCTATTAAGAGCAAACTCAACCAGCTATATTCTTCTGGAATTCGATAAAATAGAAGCATAATAATCTTATGAATGAGTATTTATTTATAGTATTAAATTTCTCTTTCAAGGTTAAAAAAATTATTTTGCTATTTAAAGTTGATTGTCTCCTCAAGTACGAAGATGGTGATCAGTGACTGAGCAAATATTATATTGTCTCAGTACTTGAAGGAACTATTATTCTACGGACGAAAAACACTTTTTAATGCTTGGTTTCAATGGCTTATGCAATAAGTCCTACTCATCACTCCCCAGAAAAGTACAAAGCTGTTCTTCGTTCTGAAGAAAAACAAAATACTCCAAAATTGTTGGGTAATTATTGTCGACGTTTCGACTTAGCTTGTAAGTCATCATCAGGGCGATAGTGATGACTGGAGAGATCTTCGATTTTATTTTTAAGACCTGACGGCCAACGAACCTCCAAACGTGTTATACGAAATACGCATATCACGGGAGATAATCAGCAATCTATCTGTCATAGCGGGGCAGGCCTCCTGATATATAAATCGGCCCAGGGCAAGATAGAAGGTTGATGGGAGTTGATTCAGTAAAAAAAAAAAAAAAAAAAAAAAAAAAAAAAATTCGTCTACATCTACTTTTTGTCAGTAATACCAATGGAAGATAATTGGTGTAACATCTTCAAAAATAGAAAACTCAGAAAGTTATTAGAGCTCCCTAAAATATATTTAAAAAATAAGAAATATTTAGATTACTCCTGACATATGTATAAAGTTAAAGTGAAACCAATGCAGTATTTCAGCTTCTTTTCGAGTGCAGTCATATAATTATATTGAATAATAATTCATTGAAGAAATTTAGAGAGGGGCTTACAAAAAAATCAAATTCAGAACAGTAAAATATTTATATCTATAAATTGGACATATTTATATATTTATTGGACATAAATGTTATAATTTTATAACATTTATGTCCAATAAAGTATAATAACGAGGATATAATTGAATGTAAATAGGATGATTGGGTGATAAAATAACCTACCATCTTTTCAAAACAGGGAGCCTAAATTCAATATACATGTGATATAATGGCGAGCCTTCATATTTTTCTAATATAAATACCATACTTGGTAGGCTGATAGGCTCTTTATTACAAACCATTCAACGAATAAATTTTTGGTTTAAATCGGATGTGGGGAGGGGGATTTAGAGGAAAACCAAAATTTATAGTGTTAATATCTTTGTTGTTATTTTAGTTACGAAGAGGTTTATAAACTTAATAAATTTTTTTTGATTTCGCAGTTCCTATGGGTTGAACTTTAAGAAAAATTACTACCCAATAAATATTAATTTAGTTGTGGTGTATTATCCTGTGGTAGCATACCGGCCCGGAAAGCAGGAGATCCAGGTTTGAGTCCTGGCTGGGACAGATACATTTTTTACTATATAACCTCGCATTAATTGTTTAAAATTACTATCAAATATTCAACCATTAAAGATTTGTTTATTTCCAAATGGAGAGTTTTTTCGACCGTAGATATTATTATTAGATGTTTTTTTAATTTTATATTACAAAAAAATTTAATAAATCGTTCATCTATTCTCATATGTTTGGTAACTTAAAGGGACTGACGCAACTTACATTTCATCATTAAAACCAGTAAAAATGTTTCCGTTCTAATACTTTTATAAATTTATTGTTAGATCAGTAAGATGGCCAACATTTGGCTACTCCATTTGTTGGGGCTCCAGTAAGTTCCCAACAGAAACCATCTATCAGTATGTAACTATTTGAGAGGTTATGAAAACCAAAATTACAATAAATGAGTTTAAATGCCAGCAAAATGGCACATACACCAGGTTAATGGGTGCAATGATTTGAATGTTAGAAATTCTAGATTTTTAACAGTGATATATGTATATATTAGAGAGATTGATCAAACTCATATGCAATTAGGCGGAATTTCAGATAGAATAGAACATAAATTTAAATTCGATCTAACTCAGTACTGAAAATCTCAGAAATTTCGTATACGGCGTACAGCGGACATGCATTTTATTTTATTTTTCAATAGATAATGTACTATTTGTATGAAATGTTATTATGAAACAAAGATATAAATAGCTATAAGTAATATTAATTAAGTATTTACAAGTAAAGAGTAAATCCTCGCAGATTTTCGTATTTCGTAAATACAGTTTATTCTTTGGTAATAAATATTTAAAAAGCCAACAGCCATTAGCCTTCCATTCAGTCGGTAAGGTTTTTCTGAATGGGAGTGAGATATCTTCCAGAAGAGAAAGTCGCTCAGCTGACGCCGCTCTTGCGTAATGTGCCTTGATGATCCACCTCCATTCAGCGGCTTCCTTTCTCTGAAGGGGGGGGGGGAAAGGAGCCATTAATAAAATATATGCGCTTTGAGCGTCTAGTCAGATATTCCATCCCTGGAGGACTGGAGATGAAGAGGTTCATCAGGCTCCAGAGATCCTCAGACTCCAGAGCTGGCAGACTTCTACTACATTGTGTCTCTTTCCACTGTCTCTCATTTTCATTAATGGACTTTATTAGAAAAAAAAAGAAGATATTTACTCTAGATGCCATTGTGGATAAATATTTACTCCACAAAAACAATGATGAGGTTTTAACTTAAAACTCATACTACACACTTTTGAGTTTTGAGTTATTATCTCTTTAAATATATTTGTTATAAGGGATTAAACTGTAAAAACAATCTCATTTTGTGTGAGCTGTGTTTTAAAATGCATAAGGATGCCTGAAAGTTATTTATTTTATTTTACGCTCTGTTGCTACTTTTTTTCCCTTACATTTTGCATTTTGCAAATAAGCCGTAATTGTTTTGAGTTTTTATTATTTAGAGCTTTCTGAAACTTGTTTTAATCATTCCGGTATTCTTTCTTTTACTGTAAAGGAATATAACTCATCTGAAGAGTCAGCAGAAATGCATTGGATCTCAATTAAATTCCAGTTAAACAGGAAGCAAATATGAAATACAAATGTATGATTAATTAACAGTTTATTAATTTAATGGAGAGTCTAATAAGTATGCACTCTTGTAGAGAAACATCTGTTTCACTTGAAAATAATGCGTGAAATACAATGAAAAGTTGGTGTTAAAATGAAAATATTAACTTTATAAATTTTTTTTTTTGGTATTTAATCCGACATAATTTTTAACAATTATTAGTGCAAAGGAAAATAATAAAACATCTAACTGTCCCAGCCAGGACTCGAACCTGGATCTCCTGCTAACCGGGCCGGTGCATTTAGACTCTCGACACTAGTGCGGGGAATTTAGCCGAGACACTTCTCGGTAGCATAAATGGAAAATGCATCGGCCCGGATAGCAGGAGATCCAGGTTCGAGTCCTGGCTGGGACAGTTAGATGTTTTATTCTGTTCCCTTGCACTAAAACTGTTAAAAATATTAATGATATTGTATACTCGCATTACTACCAAAGCTTAGCTTCAGAATATTTTGAATATTTCTTTTTCTTAAAATGAACCTTTAAAATTAAAATAAAAAACTACCTATTTTATGACCAGAGCTAAACACTCTGTTTTTTGAGAATTGAAATATTCTTTGGGAAATGACTTACTTAATACAGCCGGAGTAATGAATTTCCTAAAGGACACAGGCATGTACAAGCATATATGAATTTATTTGTCTAATTTTTGTTTAGATGATTACATTTTTTGGTGACTCGGACACGCCAGGGCCTAAGTAGCTGCAGTCGTCCGGAATCCCTCATCCTTCTCCTCCTATTTTTAAGCACATGATATGTATGGACTGGATACTTTAGTAAGTCAGTACCAATACCCTTGTAAAGTGAAAGAGTCTATACTGACTATTGATTCCATTCCACTAAAACACAGAAGTGTGTACGGACATAGGGAGTGTCGGTGAGGAGCTGGGAGGTCGGTGAACCGCGTATTTTTGGAGTCGTGTTGGGCGCGGTATACGAGCTCTTCCACGCCCGGAGAAATCGTTAGAATATTCCCCGCGAAACGGGGCAACGGGAATAGCTCATGAGTATTGAACCATGGGGCTATTCTATATTGTCCCTTAGGACAGTAGGTCACGGCTCCCACACCCAACTCCACGACGGACCTTTTCAGCGATGTGAGACCATAAGTCATTTGGCAGACTATCTGTGGGGACAAACACAAAACTATGGCTTGGGTGACCTTTGGTTGAAGGTAGCTATTGCATTTGATTTTCCCGTAATATTTCTCAGTTCAAAAGGAGAGTTTGTTGACCGTAGATATTATTCTTAAATGATTTTAGTTGGGGTTCGGTCAAGGTAGATCCAAAAAACACAAATTTAAAAAATTTATTTTTTAACAAAGGATTATCTGCCAACGTTTCAGCTTACATTACAAGCCATCTTCAGGGCTGTAGAAATACAATGTCATGAGAATGCAATCTTAATTGAAATTATTATAATAGAGAATTGCAATAATATAATGTGATATGCATTACATTATTGCAATATTATCACCTTTATTAAAAAATACATTTTTTAAATTTGTGTTTTTTGGATCTACCTTGACCGATTCCCAACGAAAATCATCTAAGAATTTCTCAGTTTAGTGCAATGAAAGTCAAAAAAGATTGGCCTACTTATATTTTTTTTAAATTAGGGATTATAAACAGAAATTGAACACTGTAGTATAGATTTACTTGGACTCTGAACTTAATTGCACGTTATAGATGGTACAATTTTTTTCACAGAAAAAAATTTAAAGAAAATATCTAAATAGAAAACTGAAAATTAGTCTCGTCAAAGAGTAAAATCGAAAAAATGGTATGTAGGATAATTTTCATCAAAACGCAGCAAAAATGTTATTCAACTGTAAAATGATTATCATACCTTTTGTAATCCGTCTTCATTGGTTTCTGCAAACCATCTTCTGTTGGCGAGCGCTTTCGGACATTGTCCATCCTCGTGGCCGAATACATGTGTTCACTGTCACTCTCACGAGGATGGACAATGTCCGAAAGCGCTCGCCAACAGAAGATGGTTTGCAGAAACCAATGAAGACGGATTACAGAAGGTATGATAGTTCTATATTCATTGGTGGTTACAGTAAAATGATTATTTGAATTTATGAATTACATAAATTATTTGATCAAGAGTAATTTGACGTCAATATTTTTACAGTTCAGTAGAATATATTGATAATATTAGGATTGAGGTTCATATTGCAGGAAATATTCATTTACTAGGATATTAAGGAATTCGCTTTGTTTACACAACACCTGCGTGGCGGAATTTTTTTTTTTTTTTTGTAGTGACTACTGTTTAAATACTTACGCTGAGAGGTGCCTACTCATGCTGACGGAAACCGTCGTTTTTTTTTTACTCTCTCAATCGACACGAGACACGAAAGCCTTGAACTCTAAGTCATGAAGTCGTACTTGACTTGGACGCAATTTTCGTTAAAAAAATAATACTTTTTACAGCGTTTTCAATAAAAATACTCTGTATTTCTTTTGAATTTGATATAATTGCCTACCGAAAGAATTTGTAAGACCAAGTTGCTCGTGTTGAAAAACGATCATAGTCATGGGAACGTTTAGACCCTCAATGAAAAACATTTATACTTTTCAAAGTCAATGCTTAGATGCACAGTGATTAAATACTAAAAACGGATGACTCAAATTTTTTTGACGAATTCTCTCTCTAGGAAACAAAACGGTCGCTATAATTGCAACAATTTTTCTATAGTATGTAGTCAAGCTATATCCAACTGTTCCATCGTAAAAGAAAAACTTTTTTTTTTTTGGGATGGGGGAGATCGATATATACTGTCCATACAAATATATTACATCAATACCAATTTTTCATTAAATAAGTAGATGTATATGGGTTTATTACCTTGATAACCTTATAGATCATGAAAAACGTAACATCAGAAACCTTTTTTTTAATTTTTATAATGAACATTTCTTAAAGATAAGAAATGGCCATAAAAATAAGATATTATCAATCTTGCCTTATCTTCTGTCCTTGGAATATTCATTCATGTATCTGACACAGAGCGCCACGCTGACTAGTCTTTCAACCTGACATTAATCCGATCTTTAATCATCGATAAAAAGATATTCCCGTGGAATTATTTGACGGAAGAGTCCATTAGAAGCAAGGGAACACTTCTGGAAAAAACCATTATTAAATGAAACTTTCATTTTTCAGATTATTCATTGACAAACCGGTAACATGGTTCGATCTAAAGCAAAATAGGACTTGACTGACTATGGTATGTTTGCTTTTCATGTTTAAGAAATTAGTAAAAGCAGGACTCGATTGAATTTTGTCATGTGCAAGAACGTTTACAACAATGTACAATGATAAATAATTGTCAAATACATAATAAATATTTTTGAAGTATCAGGCGAGAGGGTGGAGAAGGTGACTTAAATCACCAGCGCCTCATCCAAGTGCCCGCCTGCAACTTATTAACTCCCCCACCCCTCCTCACCTTTGGTACTCATGTATAACGTTCGAGATCTATTTTTCTAGGGGGAAAAAAATAATGTTCACGTTGGCTTCGACGGTCGTCAGATGTATTTACCGGCTGAAGAAGCCATCACATGATGTGCGAAAGATCGGCAACTATCAACACGGTCCAACCCGGAAGAAAAAACGGTAAAAAAAAAAAAAAAAAAAAAGAATGGTATTCTTGTTTCAAAAAATCAACATTAAGTATAAGAAAAGGATATCCCAATATGTTCCTCAAGATTTAGGAAAAAAACAATATTCTTAGTCTTAATATTTTAGTTACGAAAAGGTTTGTATTTATAAACTTAAGAAATCTGCTTAGATTTCGCAGCTCCTGTGGAATAGACTTTTTTAAAAACATTTCTACCCCATATTCAACTATTAAAGATTCTTTTATTTATGCTCTATGGTATTAGGTAACTTAAAAGGTCTGACGCAACACACATTTCATCATTAAAATCAGTAAAAAAGTTTCCGTTCTAAAACTTTTATAAGTGGTATCTAGCTTCAAAATAAATCAAAGTTAAATAAAAAAAAATATAGAATTTACTAATGTGTTCCTCACGATTTTGGGAAATCATAACTTTAATTCAAATCGGTTGGAGGTTCGTTTGCCGGGTTTTGGCCCGGATCAGAAAAATAAAATACTCCAGAATTATTGGGTAATTATTTTACTACTGCTGACGTTTTTACTTAACTTGCAGTTCATCATCCCTCCAGACATTACTAACGCCCTGATGATGACTTACAAGTAAAGTCGAAACATCGACAATAATCAAATAATTACCCAACAATTTCGAAGTATTTTATTTCTCTGAGCCTGGACAAAACCCTGACTAATTTTTCCAGTAATTCAAATTATACATTTTCCATTAAAATAGACAAGAAAAGTAGTACGAGTGATTCATACTTGTTACTTTATTTGTGTAGACAGGTTAAGACAGTAGTTTACGATTCTAAGTTATGAATGCCTGAGTTTTATTAGTATGTTTGTATAATTCAATATTCACATTGAATGTAGATATAATTACTGACAGATTCATTTGTCACAATACATCAGTTTAGAAAACCAATAGATAAATCAATCATTCTTAACTTGAAACGTTTCTCAAGTTTAATTCAATAGAGTTTTTTAAAACTCAAATAAAATTTAATTATAATTTAATAAGATACTATAATGAATGATAAATCTAATAATATCATTAATTTATATCCAGCTTGTTGAGACCAATATTTGTAATTTAACATCACCATTCGTCAGTTATCAACAAGGACAAACATGTTGAATATAAATAATATGAACAGTACAAAATTATTATTAGATGATTTTAGTTGGGGTTTGGTCAAGGTAGATCCAAAAAAATACAAATTTAAGAATAGTTTATTTTTTTTAAAGATTATCTGCCAATGTTTCGGCTTACAACGTAAGTAATTGTAGCCGGTCAAAAAACTCTCCATTTGAATGAAAAAAATTAGGTTTGTTGTTATTTTTAATAAAGACCATGTTGTTATGAAAGTATCGCTTTGAAAGTCACGTATTGCTCATTAGCTTACATAGAAATCCTAGGTTATATTTTTCTCTTCACAGCAAGATAAACTTCCATATAAGTTGTTTATCAGAAAGATAAGCAACTTACTTTGGAAATGTGTTTTTGTTGACAATCTTTTATCCTAAAAACAATTTTAGGAAGTAAACTTTCTAAATGGAAAATTTTTTTTTTGTATGTTGTTTTGATGTTTCTCAAGGTTGAAGATGTATTTCATAACATAAATATGCTTTTCTGGGAAATTGTTTTTTTTTCCTGTAGACCATATGTTCGATAACCTTGATGACGTTATTCAGAGAACAGCTGATTAGTTTGGGCACTTAATGGCAGAGCGAGCTGTGGACGGAATGTAGTTGTTCACTTACCGAAACCCGTCCTTAATGATAGGTTTGGGGTATGTCAGGCCACTGAACCGGCTCGTGTGGGCCGAGGACACAGTATCCTAACTAGGGCTCGTCCAATCAGGTGTTCTTTCCTCCAAGTCTTGACAGGAAAGAGAAATCCTCCCTAGGAGACGACAAATAGTGAAGTACAGCGCTGCCGAAGTGAATGCGCTCAAAGAATGGATGGTTCGGAGCTATCCGGACAAGGTTGCTGAGGAGTTCATGAACTATAAACTGCGCATGTGCAATTTCAAGAGTTCCGAGTAAGCCTTTCTCACTCATGGAAAGTAAGTTTGGTTGAAGGTTATTATTGTATTTCCTAACATCTTTTTGAAACTTTAAAACTTTCTATTCTACTCAGTAACTACGCTACAGGAGTCGTTCAGAAAAGTGGTTGTCACTTTTTATACATCATCCATAAAGGGAATATCCTGAAAACACTTGATCAATCTTTAAGCATATGTAAAACAGCAGAGAAACCGGTAATTTGTCTTTTTTTTTTTTTCGTTGCTTACATAAATAAAAATGATATTGATGTAATCATAGATTTAATTTTTAAAATATTATTTTTCAAAATTTGGTTATATAAATATGTCATTAAAAGATTAAATTAACAATCAAAACATCGTAAAATATGCTAATTTACAATTATATATAAATAAGCGGTT
Source organism: Oncopeltus fasciatus (assembly GCA_000696205.2). Lineage (NCBI taxonomy): Eukaryota > Metazoa > Arthropoda > Insecta > Hemiptera > Lygaeidae > Oncopeltus > Oncopeltus fasciatus. The sequence continues at coordinate 86,540 of KZ809429.1, forward strand.
AAATATTCAAATGAACTTATGAAAGTTATTAAAATTGAAAGAATTGGAAAATATACACTGGTATTTTTCTCTATTCATAAATCTTCTAATTATACTAAAGGTCTCATATTTTTCTCTTATTTCTTGCTTATAATGAGTTGTCAGAGAGTTGTCAATTAAAATAATATTGGTAAAAGTTAAAAATAACGAAGTACCAACACCTAATTTTATCTGAATGTTCGTAAAGTCTCGACTTCCTAAAAATGTAAAAACAGAGTTCAAAAGCATAACTTCTAGGCTTTTTGACCATAATCCGAATAAGTTTTATAATCTTCTTCAATATAGAAATTATTGTTTAGATAAACATGGGTAAATGTAGAAAAAAAAAGACATATTTATGATGTACTAACTCTAACAACATCCTTCATAGTCACCCTGTGTATATTACAGAAAAAAAATTAGTTGATTATATATATATATATATAGTCATGGGAACGTTTTTCATT
>KZ809430.1:52668-67087 GCA_000696205.2 Oncopeltus fasciatus
TAATGTTAACTTGCAACAATATTGTAAATATAATATAAACAAATATATATAGGCAATGATTAAAAGCAATATTCAAAGATTAAGGCATTCCATCCAACTATTGATAACAGACTATTGTAAATTGCTAGATATATTTATTAGGTTGCTGCGTATAAGTTTCTATGTATATGTTGCTGGGTACAATCGCTAGTTTTAACCATTCCATACAATTGTTCAAGTACTTTCATTACTATTCATTATTTGTAAAACTTTTAAAGAATAAATATGTTTCGAAAATTATGTTTAACTTATCACTAACAGTAACGAAGATAAGGCGATTTTGAAATTTTTTTTAGAGTCTCTCTCACCCTTGAAAATTTCATCCATTTACAAAGTTTTCTAACGGTTTACATACTGAATTAGGCTTCATTAATTTATTAATTGCGTTATACAGAGAGCTAATAAATTATAGATAATAATAAATAATAATTCTAATTATAGCAGAAAACTACTATTTTAAAGTCTTGTTTACATTTTTTAAGCTATTGTCGAGGAGAAATAGGGGCACATGACAGGATGATTTTTTAAAAATCCCTTTCTCTTTATGTTGTTAGTTATACCTATGGATAGTTAGCTATAGTTATTTAGTTATACCTATGTTAGTTATATCTTTGGGTTAGTTATAGTTATTTAGTTAGTTATAGTTAGTTATAGTTATAACTATGGTTAGTTATACCTATATTATACCCATGTTAGTTAAAGTTTAGTTATACCTATGGTTAATTATAGTTATACATATGTTAGTTAAAAATATGGATAGTTACACCTATGGCATGGATAGTTATACCTTGACTATATTACCAAGGCAGTAAAGCATTTTTTTGAATATGTTTAATAAGGGGAAATAAATTAAATAAAACAATCAATTTTTTTTTTGCTGAAGCTAATGTGCTAATAATGAATTCTGTATTTTTTTAATAAGTAAAGTCACAGGAATTCGAGGTGTTGTAAATAGATCATCGCTTAATTATCCCCCTAAAAGAGATATAAACAACAATCAGATGAATCACCTGTGAGATTGTTAGAGGAAATGAAGAACTCTACCATCTTTGGCAAATGGCAGCGAAGACGGGTTCTCATTCTCCATTTGGAAAAGAGGCCAATACCAGGTGACCTCACTGTTGTTTTAGTTCTCCCAGGTTTGATGGCGCAAGTAAGGCTCGTGGCCTTTCAAAAAATGTAAGATTTTATTTTGTAAATGTCTCCCTCTTTTGCTTTGAAATTAAGTAGTATATTCGAAGGAATCTTGTCAAAAATTTTCTTCTCCAGCCTCATATTAATAATTTATTTATTAGATAAAACTCATTCATAATAGTAGTTATAAAACTTTTATAATATTTCATTTATTATTNTTATTCTATAATAGTGGGGAGGGGGAGTTGCAATCTGAATTTAGTTTTTATTCACAACTCCATTAAGCTTAACTTCCAGGGCAATTTAAGTATTTATTTCCAAATCATGATGATAATAGTGGTAATGCTATCCCACATTTCATTAATTATTTGAATCGTACAGGGAGTAAAAAATAAAAATATTTATGTTTCTTAAACTTCTTGGTAGACTCTTAGATAACAGAACTAGATTGAATTCTTCTTTCGTGTACTGCTTTCTAACTGTGAAAACATACACATGAAATTTACAGAAATTGTAGGTTAACGTCTTTTAATTTTTTTACAGTTTGCACCTGATCACAAGTAAATTATTTAACTTTTTTTACTCTCCTCGCTTCTCTTATTTGAAGTTGCTGAACTGTCCACGGAAAATTTGAGTTTTATACCAACATACACACTATGACCTCCGATATACCATAGGTGACTATACATAGAGGATAATGTATAGAGTTTGTGGTTTTTTAGCGACATTTATTGCAACGTGCATGACATAGCTTAGGCTATTGTAAGATAAAAAATATTTTCTAAGATGATGCGGACTTAAGTTGAAGAAGAATCAATTAAAGCGTCCTACAGAAGATCAAATTTGAATTTTTTTTTTATGGACAAGGAATTAGTGTTTGAGAATTTGTTTACTCCCGGTTTTCGGATCAAATCCCCCAAATGAGTGGTCACTTGAGGAGACACATAAAGTGGAGTCTCTGGCTGAACACAACAATGGGAAAGTTGGGGGCGATTGTGTCTGACAGTTTGCCTAACTCCTCATGGCACAGTTCCCGACGTACTACAGAGTCCGCTGGCGACCTGCAACATTTTTACAACTTTGTATTTTTCGCAACAGTAACTTTATCACACGATTATGTTGAATCGTTTTTTTTTCTTCAATCTAAACGATTTCAAGGTAGAAAAAATGAATTAACTTAAACATGTACACGCAAAAGATAGTGTAGAATAGCATTGTCAAAATATTTTTTACCGAAAAATTATATATAACATTGATAACTACAGGTAATTATTATATATATCTAAATAATACATTCAAGCGATAGGTTAAGTAAAATACCTCAATAAAAAGCTAGAAATTCATAATTTATAAAAAATATCCGGATATTTTTTTTTCATTTCACTACCAGAAAGAAGATTATCTACCAGGTCATTAAAAAATCCTGCCATCTATGTAGTTTATAATTTTAATTTTTATTATAGAGCTTTAGTTGTTCAATGAATATAAAACTTGACCCATGTAAATAAATGTCATTTTTTATAAGAGGAATTAATGTTTTTCTTAATCGAGTATATGTCTCCCTTTCAATCACTTAGGATCATGGATGGTGGGGCTATTTACAGGTTTCCATTATATAAATATTTGTAGAGAATTTGTAGAGGTGTTGAACCTATAAAAAATATAAACACCTCACAAATTTGACCGAACATCAACAAATTCTCTACTAAATGTGACTAATCTTCTTTTAAAATTGCTGTTCTGTTTAAATTATTTATAAAAAACAAACAAATACTAGATAGTAGAAGCGTGTATCAACAGATTTTTCTAATGTTAACTTGCAATGATTTTTGAAAAATGAGCTTCCTATAATATATATAGTCAAACCTAAGCCGGGAGGTTACATGGAGTTATCATAACTGATAAGATATAAAAATCTACCGCAGCGAGATTTGTAAAGCGTTCAAATATTTGCAGGATGATGACGACTTCAAAACTCTCTTAAATAATTAAAAAGCATGTCTCACCAACCCCCATAGACTCACTAATGCTCCATAGACTACCCCAGAGACTCACCATAGACTCATGGAGGCCGCTCCATTAACTTGGTAATATATGACAAGTGACACCTGAATCAAGGAGGACAAGTGCCTGGAGAATCCTAACCATTAACTCTAGAATCACAGTCGAGATCAGGTGGAGCGTAGGCATTCCTTGGAAGACTCCTCTGCAGTAAGGGTGCTCCAGGTGATCACCTGCAGGGGTATGAATAATGCTGTCTGGCTTGATTACCGTGATAACGGTCCTCGGTTTTGTAATGAAAGCAAAAACAAGAACATTATTTGGATCACTATGGAAGCCGTCCATCCACAATAACTTGCAGTAATACTCATTTCATAATCAGGAATTGCCTTCTACTTTATCAAAGTTTAAATCAGGTTTATCAAGTTTGAGTTATGATTATTTTAGATTTTTGTCTTCTCCTTCTTTAGAAACTTTCAAATTTATACCTCAAGTACAATACAGCCCAATCTGACTGAAAGGGTCAATAAGTTAAGCCAAATCAGTGTGGTATTTTAATGAAAGATTTAATGACGTAGCCACTAACTTCAGCCAATCATCGATGCTTTGAGCTGTATTTTCGAATGAAAATTCTAAAGTCCTGGAAAGTAGAGGGTTTTCCAGATTTAATTGGTCTTGGAAAAGATGTCCTCCGTCCGTCACCCATTCCTTGAGCTACCTCCTTGTTCAACTCCTTCAATCCTCCCTTATACGATGAGTGTTATCGAGACAATAGTTATTTTAAGAGATTACTTTGAAAGAGATGTATAAAGACAGATAAATCCCTGTGATACCAGTATGCACCTTAATTCCCCAAATAAAGTCAGAATAAGTGAACATGTAAGCTTCCAAAACTACGAAACTTAGCAAAAAACGTTGAATGTATATATTTTTATGCGTTCCTTGTCAGAAAAACTAAACAACAGGAAAATTTTCGAAGTTATGTAATATTCTTCGACAATTAATGCTATTTCTTTGATATGAAGCGAATTTACAAATTTTCTTTAAAATTTAGTTTTCAAACTTTTCAACAAATTAGTGATGAAAAACAAGTTAATCTTATACACATTACGTGCTTCAATAATATATTAGCAAAAAGAAAACAGTAAATTGTGCTCATAATGAATATTATAGTTATTATTTCAGATAAAATCGGAACACCAAATTTATTCAAATGGTGTGCATGCTTATCAGCCATCAATATTTAGCACATTACTAAGTCAATTATAAAATTATTATTCGTAATTAAAATTTATTGATAAATATAAAAATTATTAAATCACTAATAATACAAAACAACAAATTTCATAAAAATCTCTGAATAAATAAGTTCATTGGTTAAAATAATAATACTTTGTTAATATTTCTATATGAAATTCTCTGATATTTTTTGTCGTCTCTCTGTCCTCTTGTCCACATCTCGTCATGTTGTTATTGGCATCTGGTCTTTCGTTTTTGAAAAATTAATTCATTTTTACTGAAGGGAATATCGAGATATAGGTGCAAAGCAAACTCTATATATATGTCTTTCTATATATTTGGCAGTAAGAGGTATCGTTTATTCTATTTATTTAAGATATTTCAAGGAGCTCTTTGGAGTTCATTAAGATTGACTCAATGTTTACCCTCTTCGATTAAAAAAAGTTATGAAGTTTGTTAGCCAAATTAATGTTTTTCATAAAACGCCTTATCTGCGAGAACAGATTGATTTTGGCATTTCATGGCAGCTGTTCTTCCAAATGTAGCTATTTTTTCGAGCATATGCCCCCGCATTTTTTCTCCATTCACCATATCTTGCGATAGATAGACATTTCAGGTTCCTTCAGAGAACAAGCAGTGAGATGTGGGTGATTTCTGCTTCCTTCCAAACCTCAGAGTTGAGTGTCAAGGGGTGGAGTCTCAAACGTACCTGTGATCACAGACCTCTGCTCCTATAATTGCTTTCTTTCTGAAAATCTGATGTGTGCCATCGCAGAAAGGGCACAGTATTATAAATACAGCCCCTGTCAGATCTAAATCCTCATTGACACTCGGGATGTGTATTGGTAGCCTTAAGTCATATTTTTAGTCGCTCGAGTTGTGTTTTTGTGAAAAGTTTCATTGTACATTTAGTAGGGGTAATGTGTTGATAATTTTCTGGAAGAGAAGAACATCCTTTATTATAAATCGTGATATTGTACTCCATTCAACCGCTACTAGGATTTTAATCAAGAATTTCTGAATACATATTTTCTAGTTTTGGGGCAAATAATAAATACATACGATCAAGTATTTATATGTTAAGTCAATTGTTATAAAAAATATCTAAAGTAATTAATTGGACTTACATTTCTAATATTTACTATTCAAATTAACGATAATCATCAATTTCAGTTCCTCACGAAGTTGGTCAACTAAGATTTGATGCTCAATAAAATTATTAATCGCTTACATAATCACACGTTTGCCACTTTAGTCCCTGTTCTAAATATATTTGTAAACGAATGTCTAACATGTTCTGGAATGTCCCAATCGAATGTCAGTGAATGCCTTATATTAATAGCGAACCCCACTTATTCGCAGTAAGTGTAAAAGTTAGGCAAAGTTACATTTAAAATGATTATTATGAAATTGTATTGAAGAATGAAGCGAAAAAAAAGACTTTCACGTATGTGTTTGTTTCGAGTATAGAAATGTAGATAGCCTTCCATAGCTAAGATTATATACTTCAGATTAGTGGAGATATTGAGCTGGTAATAAGGTACGTTTCAGATTGGTTGGGGTGCTGAACTAGTAATGTGTTTCAGTATATATAATTCAGTAGTATATATGATTCAGTTTGGTACAAGTATTGAGCATAGACATCAATTAGGCAGGGGATGTACTAACTTCACTTGCTGTGTACTCTTCATCTAGATAAGCAACGTACGGGAGCGGTAGTCTCTTTGTCAGAGCTGAAATTACAGCGAGTACAGCACGAGTGAGCGTGTGAGACTACTCTAATTGCGATGAGTTGCATGTGCCCCCTCGAATTGTTCACATCAAAACTGCTTAGCTAAATAATCAATACATAAACTGCAAACTTCATGTAATCTCTCCCTCAAAGCTATAAGTAACTTCTAAACAATTAATGAGAGGGAAAAGAATAAAAAAATCAATCTGTCCCAGCCAGGAATCGAACCTGGACTGGTGTAATGACTTAACACACCGGCCCGGATAGCAGGAGATCCAGGTTAGATTCCTGGCTGGGAAAGATAGATTATTTTATTTATTCCCTCTCATTAATTGTTTAAAATTTACGTGGGATAAAAAACCACAACCAAATAAAATATTTATAAATTAAAATTAAATAAAGTAAATGACGAGAGTGTAAAAATAGTTTGACAATGTCACCTCCTTCGAGTTTAAGGCGAAGTTCTCGTCTTTCTCGTGGGTTAGGCTCTCGCTAGTGTAGAGGGAATTTAATGAGATAACAAGCGCGTCCTGGTAGCATAACTGGTAAGTGCACCGGCCCGGATAGCAGGAGATCCAGGTTCGATTCCTGGCTGGGACAGATAGATTTTTTTATTCTATTCCCTCTCATTAATTGTTTAAAATTTACGTGGGATAAAAAAACACAAACAAATAAAATATTTATAAGTAACTTCGCTCGCATTATGAAAGAGAAATTAATATTTAAATACCCCATTTAAATTTATTCAACATATATAGTTAAATTAATTTCTATGTTGATCACAACTTGTAGTGATACTCTAAGATGATTTTAGTTGGGGTTCGGTCAAGGTTCTTCTTGTAGTGATATTGTGTCAAATACATCAGAATTTTATTGGAATTAAATTCAAGTTTAAGAAAATAAAAATAATTATCCCATACTATAAATGAGTCTAGGTGCAAGTCAGCTGGGAGATATGCAGAAGGAGGGGTGGGGCATGCCCTTGTCTTAGGGGTTGTACGTGTGCCTGGCCAATCAGCCTGCAGATCTGGGGAACAAGCGGCTTACAAGAACAATGCTGTCACTGCCAGCCACATCCTCCGAGAGTTATATTAGATCGGGAACGGGTTCTCATTTGCCGCTGTTTTCACCCTCCTCGGCTATACCCCCACTTGGGGATTTAATTCCGAGAGGCCGCATGCAAGGGGTGTGTGTGTGTCTTTGCTTCCCCATGCGCTGACAGCTGATGGATCAAAGGGATCTCTGTGGTACCGTGTGCCTTCTGGGTTATACAGAAGATCCTCTTCTGTTCGCTTATCAGGAATGTTAAGAGAAGCTAAGAAAACTTACGATAAATAAATTTTAATAATCACGAGGGAAAGATAAACCGCGATTCCATAGTTTAGTCATGATATCTGTTAGCACTCTACCATTGAGAGCACTTAAAAGTGTCTCTTTGCTTCAAAAATAGAAAAAAAAATTGAATGTACAACCCTTCGCACAAAAAGTTAACAAAAAGTCCGTCTTGTGGGAGCAATTTACTTTGAGCATATTTCCAATGTTTCGTTAAGAACGGGTGTAAATAACAGTGAATGGAAAAATTAATTTTATTTATTTAAACTTTGCTCTTGACTGGCCTTGAAGACAGAGTGAAATAAAGTAAAGAATACACGAAGTGAGGATTCCATTCACCCCTAGCAGTTACATTCATTCGTAAGATTTCCTTTAAATAAACGATTTTAGTACAAATCCATTCGAAAATAAATGTTAAAAAACAACATTTTGTATCTATTTGCTCGCTAATCTTTAACGTAATTCAAATAACAAAAAGGATATTTCGATTATGAATTATGGTTTCCCAAAGTAGTGATAATTTTTGCATACCACGATCAAATTTTTGGTAAAGTTATAAAGTTATGTGCTGTTATATTGATAGAAAATCTAAATTACAAGCAACAAGTTTTAGGACGAAAATGGGGAGAAATAGGCGGTATAGAAATACCTTTACAGCACATAACTTTATAACTTTAACAGAAATTTGAACGTGGTATGCAAAAATTATCACTACTTTGGACGGTCATTGACAATGCAAGGTTTATGAGTGTAAACGCGCGGGTATGTGTTCGTTAGTGTATGTATATTTCTAACTCAAGATTGGTCAAACATGGCATTTAAAAATAATAAATGAAATAGGAAAATTATTGTAACAAAGGTATATTTGTATATTGAGAGGACCTCGATAAGTATGTTGCGCGTAGATTTATTTCTAGGAGTGTACTATATAAATATATACTCTCAGACATATGGCTCATTGCCATTAAAATATTATAAAATTCTTAAATTTATATTTTACAGAATTTTCCATTCAAAATAATTAAATGCAAATTTCATTGTAAATACGTGAATTTTTATGAATTTGAGAGAAGAATGGCTATCCTTGATGGTTATCCTGAGATATCCTTCTTATATTGTAGAGATAATTTTCTTTTTTAAGGAAATTAATTTTATTGATGATGAACAATTGAGACTTAATCACTTTAAATCACCATTAAGATATAATATTTTGTTATAACAAAACTTTAATATAATGTTTTAAGCGAGAGATCTGTTTTCCTCACAGCTTACAATACATAAAAATATAAGTAACCCTTAAGTCAATTATACTATATATTATCTTATTTTTAATTGTTTGGCTTGGATGGGATCTAAGAAAATTGCAGGACACTAGCAATATTCATAGTTACATCTCTAAATATAAGGGTATTTAATATAAATGTTACAAACCATAAATTTATGTTAGAATTTAATTTTTATTTATCAGAAATTACGTTTTAAAAAAGTTTGCCCTAATATTAATAATAACTATGTACTGACGATTTAAAAACAAAAACAAAAAAAAACAAAAACAATTTGACCTAGGGTAGCTCAAGGAATCCGTTCGGGTCTAATAATCTTTTGCGCTAATGATTTAAATTCCACCCTAGGCAGCTGTTTTCGAAAAAAAAAAAAAAAACCTTGTCCTAAGCATTAGGTGCTTAGAATGGGATGAAAACCTGTACATTGCCCCTCCCTTCATGATTCTAATGGTTGAATAAGAGGTTAACTCTTGAAAAACTCATACGTACAAAAGACGTACATAAACTTTAGGCGCTCGGCGCAATACATAAGTTAAATTTTTACATATTTTATTAAAAAGCTTTATTTATACATATGTTTCATGCCTTACTTTTAGTTTCCCTATGGTCAGTGAAGAATTGACATTTTTAAAATTTTAGTCCTGTTACCAAAGTGAATGGAAATTAAATAAATGTCCGCCACGCCTCAGTGATGAAGCATTTATTCAAATTTAATTTTTATTTAAATGAATAAATAATACGAGCCTTGAAAATTAAACGAACTCCTTATCAGAGTAACTGTTAATTATTCCTATTTGAATTTAAATGCCGTTTGTATGTAGTCAGTCCATACTTTAAATATATATTCAATCAATAAAAGGAACATTTTTCGGCATCGTTGATCTAAATAAAATATTATTACCTCTGCATTAAAAAAAAAAAAAAAAAAAAAAAAAAAAAAAAAAAAAAAAAAAAAGAAACTTTTACTAACACTTCTGAGGTAAATTTCCTTCTCCTTTTTGTCTGATTTCGAGCAACAACAACTAAGCCATTTCTTTAAGATTTAAGAGCGAAATGCCAAATTTCCATAAGAATATTAACTAATTGCGATTTTTTTAAAACCCAAAGTTTAAATTTTCACTTTAGGTTAACCCCCACTCTAAATAATTCCATTTCATCACTTAAATTACTAAATATTTATTTTATTAATAATCGAATTTAATTGCTTTTAACTGAATATTACACTTTAATATTTTCATTTACATTTGCCATTTAAGGAAATCCCTTACTCCTATTGGTCCGATTTTCTCGGAAAGAAAGAACCTACATTTTGATATTAATTTAAAAATGACCTACCCAATTTATTTATTAACTTAAATTCCGTGATATACTTCACTTAAATTTGAATATAATTACTTTTCAATTAATTATATTTTAGATCAGTAATGTACGTATTTAATTTTACAGTAGTAAGCTTAAATTAATTACTATTTAAAAAAGGCCTGATTTCAAATGTAATTATTTTAAATAGCCATTCTATTGCACAGTTTAATGACTATTTGATGCTTAAAAGCACTCTCTGTTGCATAGTTGAAAACAGAGAAAAAGATCTCTTGAATGGCTCTAGTTGACGAAAGCCCTCAAGCTATTATTGTAATGAACTTTGTGAGGGGAAATGAAATATCTTTATTTGGGGAATAGCCATTCTGTTGTTTCACTAGTATCTTATTCATCTTTAGAAATTTATTTATAATTTTCTAGAAGTTTTTGCTGCTATTGTGTCGTTGCCCAATGAGAAAGAAGTATCGTTTTGGAATAAAAATAAAGAATTCAGAACCAAAATGGTGGTTTTTAGTCTGAAATGTTTTGACAAGAAATAATATATACATATTTATTGTATCTTTGTCATTTCTTGTGAAAGGTTCACATCTTTCTTAATGAATTAAATGTCCGCCAGATAAGCTACTCGACAGGGGATTACACTTCTCAGGGGGTTGATAAGGGGATGCACATAGTGTGGATTACATTAAAATTAAATGAAAACTCTGGTACGCTGCTTTGCCTCCTCCTCTTTGAAGGGCTTGAAGGGTAGGAAAAAGAAGCACTTGTAACGAGAGGTGGCTGGGACATTCCCTTAGGTCTCGTCGTCTACGAGGGTCTAGTCACTACTAAACTACTAACGACACAACTCATTTTATTTATCTTTCCTCCCTGACCACACCGTCTGTACAAGAAGGCTTGCGATGTCAACCACACAGACTTGTCCTGAGCTCCGGTGAGTCTGAGTCTAGTGCTCGCGGCCGACTTAACTCAAAGAGTCCAAAGGCATCCCTGATCCCCCTCCCGCTATTAACTATGGCTGTCACTGTCTTGAAATTACATTCCTAACGTTACAGTGTAAGACTTAAGATAAATAACGGGTTGTCATCTCATCAGTCAACCGTATCCTGCTTGCAAGCCTCTGCTTTGAGAGAATCTTACTTTGAGAAAATCAGTACATTAAAATGGACTTAACATCGCTGTATGTATGGCACTGACCACTTATCTACAACTAAACCGCAAGTGGGATATGATTGATTATGATACGAAACTTTTCGACAAAACCTACTTAGTTTTAGAAGGTTATCTACCTGGAGTTCCAATCCTCTTGGACAAATATCGCGCCTCTTTAGCTGCCGTAAAAATTGTCCATTACTTGTAAAAAATGTTCAATAAATTGATTGGGATAGTGTTTGCACATCATAGAGGTTTGCCCAGTCTATCAGAATTACTCCACTAGGGAAGGCATTGGAAGAAATATGGCGGAGTGCCTTGGGAACAACCCCTCTACAGTAGATGGGCTGTTAAACTTTCTTAAAAAAGCAGGTATAGCCTGGAAAATCTAAATTAAAGAATGAGATATTATTTATTATTTTAGTTAATAATAATTTATTTATTATAATTTATTAAATATATAATAATAATATTTAAATAAAAAAAATCCATTAATTTAGGTTGTTATAGTGGTCGAAATAACCCTGATTCCTGTCTTTTATTAGCTAATTTACGGTAAGCTTATTAAGGGGTGTTTGTAGGGCATAATAACCTAGAAGTTTATTGCCCTATAAATGATCTACTACTACTTTTTTTTAAAAAACAACATTGCACTTAAAATGTGTTAATATTTTAGAATATTTTATATTCTTTCCACTATAGGATAATTAGAACTTTTACAAAGATATTAAAAATTATTTTTATAACTAATTTAGTGGATAAAGAATGATTTAATTTTGGTTTACTGTATTGGAGTAGGTTGTGTGGAGTTTATTTATCGATTACTGTCTGTTTATTTTAAAATTCCTTCAGCTTGATTATATGCAATTTTTGTTCTATTCTCCTCGTATCTTTGGTTCAGACTCCTCGTATTAAGATTAAAGGGGTTCGGAATGTTAGATTTTGAAAATTATTGTTATTCTACATAAAAATTTTAAGTATACCCTTATTTTGACAAACTTCTTAGAATTACTATAAAAATATTTTAAATGTTTTATTATTATATCAATTTTTAAATATTTTAATCTCACATTTTACTCTGTCTCTTTCTCCCACTCTCTCTNTTATATACCACCTGGATTTAAAAAACAGCTTCTCTCTCTCTCTCTCTACGAACACATACACTTGTATACATATCCTAATTTTAGTTTACATATCTCTAATTAATTATTTAAATAAAATTTACCATGACAATGATAAGCCTATTTAATTTCTTATAATTTGCTTTATAATTATCCGTTATCATATGCTCATATTTGTTTTGATTTTAAATTGGGATTTATTTTGCCACTCAAATCGCTATTTTAAAGTACAGAGGTTTAGGTTACCTAAACGATCAACTTTCGGAATAACTTTTAGTATTTTTCTTTATACTCTGAATAAGAGCATTATGATCTTTACCTATTCTCGATGCAGTTGAAAATCTTAAGTACCATAAAGAGCAACAATTCACACAAATTTGGTTTTATTTAAATATAATTTGAAATTTCGAATGAAACACTAAGATAATACGTGCGAGAGCATACTAAATAATCTTGGAAAAATAGCGAAACCTTACTACAACTAAAGAATTACCAAAAGGAAATGATTTATAACTAAGAGGAAGGACTAGTTAGCTTGGCAACGTTACCAAGAAAATACAGAGGTCACATTCATGCTTCCTTCGGTTTACGGAAATATTACCGAATGTAATATACATTTCTTCCAAGGCTTCATGGTATTCATCCCGGTAATCCATAAGATTGGCTTCAACCAACATGTCTACAAAAGTCTGGAATTCTGCAAAAGTGATCGGCTATTTTGCCTCTAACGCACTTACAGTCGTCATCTGAACAGGAAGAAAGGAGATAATCTGCTCCTCTGATTGAGAACTTTGTGCAGTCACATCAATTACTAAGCCACCACTAAGTATAACGATGGTATGTCTATTTTTTTCTCTCAAAGTTACATGATAGTTAAATATTATTTTTGCTTAAGTTTGTGTTGAAGACAAAAATAAATTCTTCTGAAAAAAAAAATTATCCTGACTAAGTGTATTTTAAGCACACTATTGATGGTACTTTAGCATAAAATTAATAATGAGCTTCTGTTCATTACTCGAGATGTGAAAGAAAAATTTGATAATGTTATGTACAAATACAAATAAATTATACTTAAGTAAAATACTTACTTGCAAATATAATTTTGACTAGGAGATATTTTGAGCAACTCTCATTTGCATCAAAGTAGTTCAAAGACAGTCTACACACACTCTCATATATATTCACATGTGTTTGAGACTATAAATATTTGGTTAGAACACCAATTTATAATTATATTACATTTTGAAGACCAGCATTCAATTCATTAACATCAGGAAAACTTTCAGTGAATTAGACAGAAATGACTTGGTTTTTATGATAGATTATGATAGTTACATTGATAAATCATCTATTTCTGACAGCAATTGATAAATACTCTAGACCAGCTGGAATATATCAGATGATTGCGGGAGGTGGTGGTTTGCCGAGGAACCCGTTGTAGATGACCTGCAGTGGCACCCACAGCAAAACGTAGGCACCCAGGGAGAGAGCGCATGCGCCGTGTGGCCTGGTTAATCTGTAAATTTTGCGTGCAGCTAGGGGCAGAGGTCGCCGAGGCAGAAGTAAGGGCACTTAGTCCGGGACGTGAGCGCGTGACCTAGCCCAGATACAGGCAGACTACCTGCTCCTAATACACAAACACACGCCGAGTTTATCTGTTCTACATATCCGCCCACTGGGGAATACACTTGCTTCTCACCAGAGATTCTCTTACCAGGATCAGTGTCTCTTCCCAGATTAAACCTCCAGTTACTCTGGAAGGGACTTCAAGTATTTCCAAGATATTATTAGTAAAGTAGTCTGTCACTATTCCATTGCACGTACACCATGGCTAGAGAAAAAAAAGGTTTGACAGTTCTGGATTTGTTCTGAATCTTGACCGGCTGGGAGATCGTGAAATGTTACTCGAAAGGAGACTTTTTTTGACCGTTAAGGACATTATTCTTAGATGATTTTAGTTGGGGTTCGGTCAAGGTAGATCCAAAAAACACAAATTTAAAAAATGTATTTTTTAATAAAGGATTATCTGCCAACGTTTCGGCTTACATTGTAAGCCATCTTCAGGG
>KZ809430.1:70367-86437 GCA_000696205.2 Oncopeltus fasciatus
CCCCCCCCCCCCACACGAAGACCTGTGCAGACAGAAGTTCAGCTGTAGCTCGTCTTACCTTTCAGCTGGAAGTCACTAATTAGTTAGGTCACTTCCAGAGGGAGCCACTAACTTACCGGCTGATAGAGATCTTCTCTTTGTCCCAGGGTGAGAGGACGGAGGTGTCTGAGGTATCGCTGTAGGCCACAGGCTTTACCTCAACTAGTTCCTAAAGTCCTCGATCGTCCTCAAACTCACCGCAGCATTCTTATTTCCCACCTGTGCTATACTACTCGTTAGAACTTAAGATAGCATCTTATTTAAGTTTTAAGCTACCTTAAGTAAAGTTAAGATACCATAAAATATTTATAAATATTTTGTTTGGTTGTGGTTTTTTATCCCACGTAAATTTTAAACAATTAATGAGAGGGAACAGAATAAAAAAAATTTGTCCTTGTGGTGTAATGGTTTAGCATACCGGCCCGGATAGCAGGAGATCCAGGTTCGATTCCTGACTGGGACAGATAGTTTTTTTTATTCTATTCCCTCACATTAATTGCATAAAATATTTATTTCAAGCATTTATCTAATGTACACATTTTATAGTTTTATAGGCCGAACTGTTTGAGCCGTCATTGTTACATTCTAAATAAAAGCAATTTATGCTATAAGGAGTTGTTTTTTAAAAATCTGATAAGAAGATGGGACATTCAAGAAAAGTGAAATATTTACAAAGGAAATATTTTCTTTCTGTTAATAATAAATTGACATCTGTTATTATATTACATTTAATGCATGTTTATCAGAATGATTGATTGATGATTGAAGTTTAACTATAGAATTTTAAAAAATCATAGAAGGAGGTTAATACAAAACTATCCTAAACTTTAATGGTAAACTAACGTAAATATGTCAAATACAGATTAAATAAGATAAGAATAAACAATTAAATAAATGGATGATATATTTGTTTCAGCAATTGTTCTAAAGAAATTATCATTTCATACTTAAAACTAAAATGAAAATTTTAATAATGACAGTAATACAAATTTATTTACAAATACGAATTTTAGTATAATTTTTTATTTATTAATTTACATGTTTGGCATATTCGTCATCAATGAAGACACTTTAAATTATGTTTTATGTCAATTTTATGTAAATTAAGAAAAATAATAGGAAAAACAATTCAAATTTATTCATTAAAAATAATAATAAAGCATTTGAAATATTCATCAAAAATATAAAAAATTACATCTGCCTTCGATTTATTTCAGGTTTGCTGTTAATACTTATGAATATTTTATTTGGTTGTGGTATTTTTTTCCACGTAAATTTTAAACAATTAATAAGAGGGAATAGAATAAAAAAATCCAGGATCTCGTAAGATATCTCATTAAATTCCACCTACACTAGCGAGAGCCTAACCCACGAGAAAGACGAGAACTTCGTCTTAATGAGATATCTAGCGCGTCCTGGTAGCATAACTGGTAAATGCACCGGCCCGGATAGCAGGAGATCCAGGTTCGGTTCCTGGCTGGGACAGATAGATTTTTTTTATTCTATTCCCTCTCAATAATTGGTCAATACTTATGTCTCCTTTATATATTGTCGTTCAATGTACCGGCTGCTTAATGTACAAATTGGGGAAAAACAACCTTTTATATACCTATTACATAAAGAAAACAAACAATTAAACAACCAGCAGAAAGTCTGGCGAGAAGATTACATCTTAATGTCGAAAGCCATCGGGACTTGGATTGAAGCCAAAAAAGACGGTCGCTCTAGAGCAATCTATATTATCTCTTATCTATCAAGTCAATTGTCAAAGTGGTGAGAGTTTTTTTTTTTTGGGCTATAAATTGTGTTTTGTATTAAGACTGAATAAATATATTTCCGGTGAATATTTCATGCTGCAAAAAGGAGAGATTTTGCGGGTTTCAGTCAAATGTACAATTAGGAATATTCCTAGACTGTTTAAGTAACCTATTAATAAATGCCTTAAACATTGACCCGAAAGTTTCATATTTGCTTCCCTCTACAATTTTTTGACTGACACTCAAAATTAATTGCTTCACTGTTTCCCTAAATTATGACTTATATCCGACCTTCACTTTCAGTTAAAAAGGTTCTAAAAGAAGTTTCAAAAGAAATATTATAAAAGGTCTACAAAAGAAATTGTCCAAAAGAAATTTCACTGTGGCTTATTTCTCTTGGACTCTTTGACTACGAGGCTGACTCTCCTAGATGCTTCTGAACAAAACTGTGAACTGTATGAAGCAAAATTGTATCAATTTTGTTATTTAAAAAAAAACATGAAGAAGGAAAAAACATGTAGTTCTGAGGTAGTCATGTGTTGGGAAATGCCCAGAAAGATAGATGGCGTTCCTTACCTGTTTCCGAATGCTAAGTAGGTAGATTAAGATCAGCCGGGGGTTCTTTTCAGTCGTGTTTTTTTCTGACGTCAAGAGCTGTCAAATGACGTCAGAGATCTGACACCTATAACACTGCAGCTAGCTTCATTTTCTTATATATATATAATTTTTACTTGCAATTCAACAAACTGAAATCATGTCTTACTGTTTGATGCATGTAAGAACTTGAAAAAATGTAATTGAAATATTTTCAGTTCTAATTATGGATTCATTTTAGGAAATTAGTGACTTTATTTATATGCTGATTGGGGGTTTTAATAGATAAATATTTAAAATAATGAATTAAAGTATGAATATGAATTATTGATATTAAAATTAAGTTACAGATTATTTTTATTTAACCGTAAAATTAGTTCTCATTTGTTACTTTTACTATTTATCAGTAAATATACAAGACCGGACAGGACAGGATGGGAGAGAATAGGATAGGATAAGATATAAATGTTTTTTATTTACAAAAAAAAAACAAAAACAAAAAAAAAACAGGGCACTAGCTATCAGTTAGAGCCCGCACANAATAATTATATATTATATTTATACATTAACAGCATTCTATTTTATATAACATTCATGTTATTACCTAACAAATACATACCTCTATAATAAACAAACTGACGCTCTACAAAACCACCAATTAAGACCAATCTGGACTTACGGAGTAGAAATCTGGGGGGCCGCCAAGCCTTCAAACATCCAACGAATCCAGTCCAAAACCCTGAGAATAATTGCAAATGCTCCCTATGACCTATCCGATTTATCCATTCACCACGACCTTAACATTCCTTTTGTTAAAGACATCATTTCTTCCAGCTTTTCCCTTTTTCACAGCAAACTGACATACCATCCCAATCCATTAGCACGGACCATGTCTTCCAACTCCAACCCTGTCGACTCAAACGAAGATGGCCCCGTGACCTCCTGGGGACATAATCTGTAAATAATTTGAGTGGTGTCATTGGTCACCTTCTCTCCACATGTGATTGTCTTTGAATGTCATTTTATTATTCATTGTGTTCAAATTACAAATTTTTTTTATTTAACAGAATGTAATAGATAATTAAAAGTTTAATAATTTCTGTAATAGAATCAACTGTACTCAATCTAAATATAATAATTAAGTTTAAAGCTATTTCACATAAATAAAATAATAACTACAAAATACATTTAAAAGACAATTAAATACCTTTCCTAATCATTATTCATTATAAATTCCAAAGACTTTCTTCCTACCTCTCTGCCTAGGAAGCTTTGCAGCAGATTATTAAGCGTTGGAATAACGTGATGCTTTTCCTGTTTGATTGTGTTGTCAGTTGTGTTTTATTTCAGCATGTACTTATTTTCTAGTCATTCAAGTTTAATTGTGTTTTTTCATAAGGAGTGCTGTGATAAATAGACCTTATTTAGTGAAAGTATATATGTAAATTGTGTGTGTGTGCTCAGTAGCCTCTCTGGCCTCTCCGGATGCCTTACAGGCTAATCAATTTCATATAATACAATGATTTATTATATAAGTACAAATCTTTACTTCCAAGTACCGTGCAAATGATCCTTAATCCTTTAAAATAGCTTCTTTAGGGTTCAACAAGGGTCAGATTTCTTAGCTGCTATCCTCTGGAAATAGAAGTTATACAAGGCCGTCACAAAGAATTGTTTTGACACATTCTCCATGTTCATATAGACGCTAACCAATACAATTAAAGGAGGATAAAATATTAATGAAATCAAATGTATTAATGTAAATTTCTTGCTATGGAAAAATTATGTCAATACTATAATAATTCAACAGCAATAATCTTCTGTCCGTTACCTCCCGTTCTATTTTAACTCAAAGATACTATGAAAAAAAAAAATAAATAAAAAAAAATAAAGAAATTTAACTGGCTAATTTAATTAATTTAAATTAGTGAGTAATTTACAGACTAATACTAACTAGGGGTCTCAATTAAACTCAATTGCACAAAACAAACCAACCATAAGACTCTACTAAGACCAATTTAGACATACCATTGCTGAAATGTAGGGCGCCGCTAAGCCTTCCACCAACCAAAGAATTCAATCCTTTCAATCATAAATCTTAAGAGTCATTGCAAACACTTCTTACTAGGTATCCAATTCTAATCTCTACTATGTCTCTTCTAATTTTTCACTAATCCTGTCATAGTTTCCTTATCCATAGTCAACTCCTATTTCGTCCATACCATAAATATAAAATATTCACGTCTTTTCATAAGACAATGATCTTTTTAAAAACAACATGGGCAAATCTAAAATAATAAAATAAACAACATCAAGTACAACTGGATACCGTTAATATCGTCATTATTTTTATTAATTGAATTAATTAAATTAAAATTACAAATTTTTAACATAATTTAACTTGTATTTACCGTTTCTTCTTACGGGTTGGACCGTGCCAGATGGCTTCTTCAGGGCTGAAAAGAGAATGAGATTTTTAAAATTTCAGCCCTGAAGAAGCCATCACATGATGTGCGAAAGCTCGGCAAATAACAACAATTTAACACTGTCCAACCCGGAAGAAGAAACGGTAAATACATCTGACGACCGTCGAAGCCTACGTGAACATAATTTAACTTAACACGATGTTAACAATTTAATAAATAAGACCAAATTTAACATGTATAATACACATCTTACTATTCATGTTAAATACGATATACAATTTTTCACATATCATGGCTAATAAATAAATAAATATTGAATAGAAAGGTAAAATGAATTTGAGTAATTGTTTTTTCTTTCTCTTGCTTTTTAGACACAATAAGAAATAGGAACACTACTATTTTAAATAATTTAGGTTATAGAAATGAGTCCAACCTGCTCAGTAAGAAACATGAAGTTATCTACATTTTCGATTAGTGTATTTCAGAATAAAACCGGAATGCCTTACTCCTATTTTATTTGAGAGAATTGTAAATAGTGGGAAATATGTGACTAAACAAAAACGCTGCTATAGAATATGGAAAACTTCTATTCAATTATAACTTTATTTTAAACTTAGATACATATTGCTTTTGTTATCATTAATATTGACTTAATTTAATTTGTTTAAGAAATTAATTATTTAAATAGTCTTAAGGCTAATATTTATGTGGTACAGTAAATGTTGACAATATTTTCACATTTTCTAATATATGACGTACCTTCTCTACTTGACTTAAAGGCAGCAAACGCCTTTTTTAATATAAATATAAANATTAAGCACCAATTTATATAAATATAAATTTTTTTTATTGTATTAGTTTACATGGGTGTACTAGATAAATATTTTCCAAAATCAAATAAAATAAAATTTACATACGGAGTTGTTCATTGGTGGTCAGTCTTTTTTCTTTCTGTTTCAGCA
Organism: Oncopeltus fasciatus; assembly: GCA_000696205.2. Classification (NCBI taxonomy): domain Eukaryota; kingdom Metazoa; phylum Arthropoda; class Insecta; order Hemiptera; family Lygaeidae; genus Oncopeltus; species Oncopeltus fasciatus. The sequence continues at coordinate 76,146 of KZ809430.1, forward strand.
ATAAATAAAATAAATACTGAAGGAAATTTATTGCATTTACAAAACTCGAATTAAATCCAGTGGTCGGCCGCCAATCTTCTATTAATTTCCAACGCCAGACACAGCAATATTTCAATATTAGTTGATTAAGTGTTATGAGCCAAATAATAGTTTCCATGGGCCATGGAGATCACCTGAGGACTAGTTGGCCAGTTACGATTAGGAAGTTCCGAAGACTCTAGTTAGTTACGGCTCTCTCCAGAGAGAGATCGTTAATTATTGAGGTCAGTTTCCGAGGGGAGGAACTCTAAGTTTTGAAGAGATAGAGATCTCCCGTTTGTCTCACCAGCTAGAGAGACCAGCAACCCTCACATGCTTCCGAACTCTAGAAGAAGATAACCAGTTCCTGAGGAGTGCGATGTGTTTGAGGGTGGAAAAAAATGAGTAACTTGTATAGCCGAATAGTAGCAGTAGACTAGTACCTACAAGTAAGACTTAGCTCTTAGCTTAACACATCACGGTGATAAGTGACCACATCACTTCTTCATTCAGTCCAGGTGATCTTGGTGTGTTTTTTTCTGAACCATTAGTTATTAAGTTCCTCAACGGACTCTAAAATCGCTTTCGGAGCACTTCTCCCTCGCTGTCCTTGCCCCCTCCAAGGCGATTACTTGTGTCGCACTGTTGCTAAACTAGCTATGTAAAATTGTAGTTTTGAAAAGGATAAAGTTCGTTAGTCAACTGGTAACAACTCATATAAGAGTCTAAATCCCATTTGAGAATCTATGGTGCTTAGAAATTAGAAGCCGGGCTTATCACTCAGCTCTTAAAAAAACGACTAATGTCTTGAACGACTAGTAATTTAAAAAAAAATTAGTATTCTTTAATGGCAATCAGTATTGCAAACGTTAGTGCTACACAAAACATTTTTTTTTTTTTTAAGTTTTAAGCTTTGTTTGATCTTCTAAGAAATTTATATACCCTTTAATTACTAATTTACCATTAGAGTTCATAATACTAAAGTGACTTATTTTCATTCATTTACATTTTAAAAAATAAAAATAATTCAATCATACTTAACAGGAAAAAAATAAGCAGCATATACTTAATAGCTTCCATAATTAAAGATTTTCATGACTAATAAAAACTTTACAAGGTTTCCAAAGCAGTGCAACCCTTCGTTACCTCCTGTAAATTCCAGAAATCATATCTTTAACTACTTACTGAAAAGTTTATAAAGGGCTTCTCAACTTAGGAGTTGACTAATTAAAGGGAGAGTTGTTAAGAAGAGAAGTTAAGTTGTTTTATTCAAGAAAGCCGTTTTGTCGCTGAGCGAATAGCGCGCGACAGGGAACAGTTGGACGGCACTCTGCTTTGAACAAAGGGACGAGTGGGAGGGGAAAGGGCGGGAGAAAGTGGGATAGAGAAAGCAGAGTGGGACATTAAACTGATAACGTTTCCTTTTTTTCGGGAGTTGCAAAGGAGAGATCCTAAAGAATGATAGCAGGCTGAAGTTGAGAAAGTTACATTTCACTTGGAAAACTTCATTTTTCTCTGTTTTCCCGGAGAAAGAATGGGAACAGCTTTCTTGGGAATAGCTTTCGTCTACTTCTCCAAAGCTTAATCTGATGAACCAGCGAGTTTCATTAATCATTTTCCATAAAATAGATACACATTATATGATGTATAAAAATAGTCGTTGTGCACTTTAAAACTATCGATATCATGTTTCCAAACCATGGCATTTGATGTTTCTTTTATGTTTGCTAACAGCAAATAGCTGAGTGTATGACGTCAGCTTCAAGCGGTGCGCTCACAACAGACACAAAAACCAGAAAAAAAAAATATGAAGGTATATACTTGTTGGTCCCCTGTATCCACCATTTCTAACGTCAAGGTTAGCTTGATGTGCTCAACTTCACCTGTTATCAAATCTAACTCTTTATTTAAAAAAAAAAAAAAAATTATCTGTACATTTTTACACTTAATTTTTTGATGGGGTACATGATAAGAGTCCTTGCTCGTCTATCCCGGGACGTAACCCGTCCTCAGAGAGGAGCCCAGGTTAACCCGCGATAGACTATCCGGCACCCATCTTCTCCTTATCCTAGGATAAGAAGGAGACTAGGCAGGGAGTCAAGGAGGGATTGAGAGGGGGAGAAAAATGCCAGTGCATTCACTCCCTAGGTATTATACTAAACTGACTGGAGTAGGAGGTCCCTTGGCCACCTCCTCTTGAGGCGTCGGGGAGGGTTGTCGGGATGNAACTTTTTATGTGTACCATGAATGAGTGCTATAATGGGGAAACCGGTCTAGTGGATGGGTGTGACAATTTCTTCTAGAAAGTCAATGTAAGGGAATATATATAAATATACTGCTTTATTGTAGCGAAATGTAGCTTTTTAACATTTATCTTCGCTATTTTATGAAATATTTTATAATCTTCAGAATTTAACAACGAAAGTTGAGAAGGCAGTTATTTATTTATTTATTTTTTATATAAATTATCATAGCTATAAGTTACAATCTGTTGAGAATAAAATTTTGTAATGATTTTATTGTAATAAAATAATCACATAATGAAGTTACACATGTAAGTATCCGGTGACACCAGGGGAGGTCATCTTCTTTGGAGTCGGCGGGAAGAGTTGTTTAAATAGGATCCTGGGCAAAGTATTTGGGTGTGGAAAAGGGAACAGCACTGGGTAATGGAGTTTTGGTCTGAAAGGAATGGAAGTCCTAATGAAGAGAAGAATAGGATATATAATATAAATATACTAAAAATAATCTGTTGATTTTGATTCTCCATTTTCCGCAACATTTCTATATACTTGCAAGAGGCAATTGTAGGTTTTTGAAAGCAGTTTTAGGATTGGGATGGGATGATATAGGCCTTGTCATATGCAAATAGAGCTAAGAGGATACATGGGTATATAGGGATATTAGCAGTGCATAAGATAAATAGGATGGCCCAAGTACACTGCCTTGTAGAACTCCCGTTTTAAACTAGTAGTAATCGAAGTACTCAAATCTCGATTACTCTTCTTGTCGGAACCTAAAGAAGTATTTTTATAATATGGATTCCTTCTCTTTAGCTCGATATGAACCGATATTTTTAATTAATTCTGTGGAAAATTACAGGAACATCCTAATGTGTTAGTTATGTAAAAGTCAATCTTTCATCTCATCCACGACCATTTACACTTACAGCGTATGTTTAGTGTCACTAACGTGTTTCAGTCCCCACATGAAATATACGCAGTGTTTAACGATCAAATTGCGAGTTTTTTCACCCCGTGGGTTCTTTCTTTTTTTTCAATTCTATTTTAATTTCATGGTAGATAGTATAAAACTTTCTGATATATCGTGGTTATATTTCAACAATTTCAAATGTCTCAGTTTATTTTTATTCATGCGGCAGTCAACTCAGTGAATTCATCTGGCAAATAATAGTTTCTGATCGTGTTGCGTTAAATTCCATCATATGGTCTTACTCCGCGAAATTATATTTGTCATTATAGTAGCTCCCACAGAAGACAAGGTGTCTACCAGCCTTTTCTTTGCTTTTTCTCCATTATAACTGTGCAATAAGTTTCCCATCATCCATTGCAAATACTAGGATACTGTAAATTACGTTTATTTTTTTTTTTTTTTGGTTTTCAAGTTTAATATTTTTTAATTTCTCAGTTGGTTGTATTACTGTCTACCAACCGTTTACAATGGTTCAGTGTCGTTGAAGTAATCATCTCTAAAATCAATAATATTATATAAAGACTCAAAGAGAATGTCTGACTGTTTATTGCTGTAGAAGTTGAATGATAATTATTTAATTTAAATAATATTCAAAGAGAAAATTAGTGGCTTGAGAGCTTATAGCGAGCAGATCAAGATAAAATGGACTGCAAGATGGTAAGATATTAAGCCCCTTCGATCAGCACAGATGATGACTTTTGCAATTCCCAGAGCCTTGGATATGAAACCCCCATTTGACTCCAGGGAAAGCCGGCCAGCGGTTTGGGATGCAGGATCAACCAAAAATACTCCAGTCATTAAGAGGAAATGGGCTGGCGCTGGAGAGATAAGGGACTTCCGTAGTACGTGAGCCTGGACATTGGAGAGACTAACCTTAATTAAAATTAGCTTCTCTCTCTAAAGCAGCTCTCTCTCTCTCTAGGTCAGTCCGAACTAATCAGAACTCTAGTGCCAATGGGTCTATTTCAGCTGCCTGTCTCTCTCTTTACCTACCCCTAGAATTGCTGAGCTTTCGTCAAGACAATCTATCGCTCAAGTTACCTATGGCACTACCAATCTATCTACATATTGCTGTATACTGCCATTTTATTATTAAAAATTGTATTGATTCGTCATAAATATGCTGTTATGATATTACTTTTCACATTTTTTTAAGAACTTAAGAGAGGTTGTTTTGCAAAAAACATAATTTTCATGCTAGGGCTAGTAAAGATAACGTAAAAGGGGTTAATACCAAGACAGGAGATAGCGATGTGCGGTGAAGAGCAAACGCTGTTGGCGTTCAAATTTTCCTAATTTTTCGTTGGTATCTCATATCAATAGGTTAGATATAAATCCTTTCTTTTTTTAAATAAAGGTCCAGGGTTTTGAGAAATTACTTAAAAATATCCTCGGCTATAGACGTTATATTTATGGATTTTTAAGAATATAGAATAATTTCTGAGATTATTATTTCTTTCAAATGAGAAACGTCTCATATCCCTTGAAGCGTTCAATGAGCCACACAATGGGCTGAGAGAGTACAGCCTTCCAATGTGTGGCTTGCTGGCAATTCCCGCGTCAGTTAATTGGGAAACACAGAAGCTGAGCAACACAATCAAACGCCGCCTATATTACGGCTGCTTGAGGTATGTCAATAAACAGGTGACTCCATTTGGATCGGGATGCAATGTGTATGCGGTCGTCCACAGTACTTATCCTTCCAACCGCTGATAACACCGGAATTCCTTGTGCACATGTGCTGCAGCTTATTTGCCTCCGACTCTAAATGACAAGATTAGATACTGCGTTTGGATGATTATTAAAGTGCTGTTTGTTTATTTAACTAAAACTTTCATTCAGAAACTGGGGTCACGGAAAATCCAGTGGTTAAAGAGCTTCTAGTGAACAAAAGGTCCTAACTTATATAACACAGCCAATCTCTTCTTTTGTGCTTGTCTTCTAAAGCAGGGGGACACGGAGCCTTCCCAAGTGAATAATCAGAATAACGAAAAAGAGCCGCAATACAGGACATGAAGCCCTGTCGGTAAACATATATAAAGGACGCGTTTGTTCCTGGCCTATGACATGCAAAAGGCGTATGGTTAGCACACCATTCAGGCAGCCGGAACACTTAGCAAACTGTATCCACTTAGGACAAATGTTTCTGTGGTACACGAGGAATCAGTCAGATCATCACTAATAGAAGCAAAAAAAAAAAAAAAAAAAAAAAAAAAAAAAAAAAAAAAAAAAAAAAAAAAAAAAAAAAANTTGCCGGCTGAAAGAGATTTCGAGGTATTGAAGGCGGATAAGGCGCAAAAAACTCCTATATACTTCCTGAGATTATTATTATGGATATTAAATATACCAACAGTACTATATAAATAATATATATATTTCCTAAATGCTTCTATTACATAGGAATGAAAATGTAGTAATTCAGTTTTAGAAGTTAATGGCTGTATAGGGTAGATACAAATGTATACTTATTTGCTTCAATGTGCTTATGTTGCGCACGTGTAATGTGTCTTAAGTACATATGTACTTCATATATGTACTACTAGATGGCGCTACAAGCCGTGGTACGTCCTGACTTCCTCTATCGGCCACGGTTCAGAGCACATTTCATAGATCCAAACTCATGGACGAAAATGTTAACTTTGCTTAAAAACAGCTCTCAGGAATAATAACTTCGAGTTCAGCTGAGATTACGAACGATTAACCTCCATGATATCCTGGGGAACTATTGGAGACTCCTTCAAAACCAGATGAAACAGATGCACTCCTTCAAAATTTAGGGAAGCACTTAAGGGTCTGCAACCTGTCTCGTATATATATATATATATATGTATATATACGCACTCACATACATACAGCATTGGATCAGTGAGGTCGCTTCAGAAACGTTTTCATTCGTAGATTATAAAGTTATACAAAGTTTTTAGGAGAAAAGTTTAAACACGAGAGTCATGTATCTTGTTTAGAGATTACATTTAAATTAATTGTACAGTTCGCTATTGTCAAAAATTTAGAAATAATTACAGTGAATAATGTGATTCATAATTTTTCGAAATATCCTTCTTAAGGCTTTCAATTTAAAAAAAAAATACTTAATTATAACTAAGTTGTATATAAGTGACATCACATATGTTGACCGAGGGAAAACGACCAAGCTAGGAGCTAGAGAAAGCCGGGGAAGATAATGCCTCGTGGGTCCGGCTTGGCATCCCAGTTATATCTACGTAGTTGTCTGGAGTCCTTCAGAGCTCACTGGATGGGCTGAATCCTCTACCATACCCCCTACAGCGAACTCTTGTCCGATCACCAGGCCTCCGCCACCATGTATCTCCAGGAGTCCTTTAGGATATCGCAGGGAATTCGATTGTATTTGAGTAATGGAAGGAGATTAGTTCATTTCTATATGATACTTCGTTACCTATGACGATATTGGTTGAGTAGTATGACAGTGATTTGCTAGTACAAGTAGATGGATATAAGTAGTTCTTTGATTATTTAAGTAAATATAATGATGTTTGTGGGCATTTGAGATGTGTATTACAGGGTGTAGATGGAGGGGAGCAGACGGAAGGGAAGAGAGGTATACATGAGGCTGTGTTAAAGGCAAGCTTGGCTTACATAACTGCTCCGAGCAAGCATTTCCCAGCGTCATGGACCCGCCCTACCAAAACTCCCCTCACCACCAGAACGCAACCCCCCTCCCTTCCCCCGCCCTGCCAAAACTCCCCTCACCACCAGAACGCAACCCCCTCCTCCCCTCGCCATTCAACCGAGGCCTATTACATAGTGCGCAGTTTGTGGCGAAAAATGATTTTTGGTATATTAAATATGAAATTTGTCGGTGGTTTTTAAGAAACGTAACAGATTGGACATAGATTTGGGATGTAGTCTGGGATATAGTTTAGAATTTCATCTAAGAGCCCAGCTATGTCATAATCCAGACGTGCAGTATGGAAATCAAGGCAGTCAGTTAGGATCTGTTTTATTGTTGTTTGATTACAACAAGATCTGCAAATCAGTGGTCCTTCTTTTTTCCATTTAGTACAGTAGAGTCAGATTAGTATGCTCTATCCGTAACCTAGTCAACACAACCTTTTCTCTACGGATTCCGTTAGTAGCTGTTTTCCAAGGTCATGTAGTTGACTTTATTTCCTTTAGCTTGTAAGACTACAGACCGTATAAGCTACGAGACCGTATAGCTCTCTGAGTTCATTTCTAATTTAATGAGACTTATTCAATAAAGAAATGCTTAGATTATCAGTGCTGGAATTGGCGTAAAGGACATTCCATCGGTTGCTGCTTGTTTGACAGTCTTATCAGCACTCTCTCGGTGTACCTGATATCTGGCTTGGGTCAAGATAGACGTCAAAAGTATGTTATGTCAGTATTATTCGTACACTGCTACAGGTGTGTCTGTTATTGTGGGGTGTTTTGTAAATGAATTTTTTAATGCCGCTGGAAAAGAGAGGGTTATGACTAGTTTTTTCATTTTTTGGAAGGTTAATTCGAAATGGTTCATTGATTTAAGTAAGTTCTGCTGAATAATTGGAACGTATGGGATTTAGTGAGTATTTGAATTTGGAATTTCCTTGACTATTAATACATTCAGGCTTTCTTTATATTCGTTTTAGTAAAACTATGGGAGTATTTACCACATAGTTTTTATTTCTATTTTTTTTTTGCGTTGACTGCTGAGGTCATTGGCACAGCATAGTTTTTATTAGAACTATTTTTATATGCCGTTAGACTTTTAAGTACTTAGTGTCTAACTCTAAAAACTCTATAAACCGTACTTATGTTACTTCTAATAAAACTATTTTTACTAGAGTGGCGATAATTGGAACACGAGTAACATAAGTACGGTTTATAGAGTTTTTAGAGTCAGAATCTAAGTACTTGAAAGTATAATTGCATTTTTTCCGATAGTTGTTGTTGTTTGAGGTTTAGAGGCGCTCAACGACTATGGTTATCAGCGCCTGTTAATTTAAGTTATTTTTACTTTATTTTATTTTTTATTTGTTATTTATTTATTCTTTTTTTTTTTTTTNTCTCATTGGGAAGCTTGGGTTCGAATGGGCAAATAAATGTATAAGGGCATGCACAGGTACGAATTGATACATACATCTACTATTTTATTTATTTTTGATTGTGAGATTAATAATTTCTTTAGCTTAATTGTGGCGGATCAAAGGGTCAAAATTAAAAGAAGTGAGAAAAAAAAATCATAGCCGTGTCTTGCTACCATTCCTTTAAGATGTGCAGTGCTTAAGAAACTTTCCCTGTCCGTGAGCAATATATAACTAATATGTTCCCATATAGCAAGCTTGTGCGTGACCAGTAGGCTCACCTCACCTGGATGTGTCTCCCCACACAAAGCTGTAATCAGACTCTGCAGAGGTGTATTTGATCAGTGGATCAGGGTCAATATCGGTTTCCTAATTGCAACGTCAGCCGTCTCAGACCCCCTCCTCCTCCGCCACATGTCCCATCAATCATTCCCACTATGATGGCAAAACGCCTGTATCGTCCAAAGCTGTCTCCACGTTCCCACATCGTGTCTTTCATTCTTTCAGATGGTTAATGGTGGACAATTTTCAATCACCTCTTTCACCCATGGTAAAATATTGTTTATTTACCGTTTCTTCTTCCGGGGTGGACCGTGTCAAATTGTTGTTATTTGCCGAGCTTTCGCACATCATGTGATGGCTTCTTCAGGGCTGAAAAGAGAATGTTCCAAAATATTGTTACTGAATTATTAGATAATTTTTGTGGGGGTTCGGTCTTGGTAGGGACAAAAATACAAAAATAAAGAAAATGATCTGATCTTCTGTTACATTCAGTAACAATTGTTCAAATGGACAGTTTTTGACCGTAGGTATTATTATTAGATGATTTTATTTGGGGTTCGGCCAAGGTAGATCCAAAGAACACAAATTTAAAAAAAAAAAGTGTATTTAAAAAAAAATTATCTTACATTTTAAGCCATCTTCAGGGCTATCATGAAGACGAAAGAGGACGTCCTGTCCTTAAGTTCACACTTCCCTGATTGAAAAATGATATTCCATTCTCAGTCATGGAAATGTGAACTTAAAGGGAAAGGACGTCCCCTCTCATCTTTATGAAAGGCAGATTGACCTGAAGATGGCATACAATGTAAGCCGATGTAGATAATTTTTTTTAAATACACTTTTTTTTAAAATTTGTATTCTTTGGATCTACCTTGGCCGAACCCCAACTAAAATCATCTAATAGTAATACCTACCGTCAAAAACTGTCCATTTGAACAATTGTTACTGAATGTAACAGAAGATCAGATCAACCCAATTCCATTGAGCCTTTTCCGCAGTTCCAGTTTCTTTTCACTGACGAAAGGCGAGAAATCTTACCGAAAATTTTACTTATTGTATTTTTTTTCCCTTTTGTGTGTTCACTACACTCTTTCTCCTTCATGTTCTTTATTTAACAAATATATATTGCTTCCGCTAGTGTTTCATTACATATGTACACATATCAGTGTTGTGTGTAATTTATGTTGGTTGTGGTTCAATTTTTAGGTCATTGATTTATATGACAATGATGAGAAGTCAATGAAATCTAATATATGTTTTAATACTACGAAGTATGTTCTAATTGACTGGTTGGTAACCACCTTACCTAAAGGCTGAAATGAATTCAATGATTAAAACAAAAACAAAAAAAAAAAACTGCTTGACAATCGCTCGTAAAAAATATTGTAAGGCCATAAAGTAATTTGCCATCCAATTTAATTTACATAAAATATACTATAAGAAAGTACGTATTATTTCAAAAGGGGAGAGAAAAAAAACAAAAACATGGCTAATAAATTCCTGCTCTTGGAGGGGGAATATGAAGTGTGGGAGAGGACAGAGGGGCATATTAAGCGAGAGAGGTTATATTTCCCCCTAATTACGCAGAAGAAAGGGGGTGGGGGTTAATAATGAGACAGGAGTCTGCGCGGCCTACAAATTGCGGGCAAATGCGCGCACGGCTCGCTTTTATTGCGGGATTTGATTTGTCCATGGTGAGGGGTGTGGGGGGGGGGG
>KZ809431.1:22443-33083 GCA_000696205.2 Oncopeltus fasciatus
CAACTCCAGCGGAGTATACAAACTGACATGTACATGTAACCAGACGTACATAGGACAAACAGGACGAAAACTCAAAACGAGATTTGACGAACACGCACGATCATACAAACGAAATAAACGGGACTCCAACTACACAAACCACCTGCAAGACAACGGACTCGACCTCGCCGACATACAAACAACCATGACTTTGCTACATAAACAACAGAAGAGACGAAAGATGGACATCTTAGAAAACATGGAAATCTACAAAACAAGGACCACTGACAATAACATTTTAACGAACAACTTAACACACAATCTGACACCATATTTAGACCTCTACTATTACTAAAACGAACACACAAACGTAAACGAACAGACGACACACAAGCTGACACCGCAAAAAGACATAAGACAGTATAATCCATAGTCAGACTCTATCAAATACAAACACATTTACAAAAAAAATAAAAACCTTTGGGAACATTTAGAAGACCTCAACAAAGAAGATTACAACTAATCCCTGCCTCAACTAATACCTGAAATAATGTACACCGACTATTACAACTCTCGCGTTTGACAGACCTTATCGCCGACAAAGCGACCGTTACAGCTATACCTGACGCATCCGACCAACCCACAGAATGCAAACGCAGTTGAATACAGACAGTGACAGTGAACACATGTATATTTGGTCACGAGGATGTATAATGTCCGAAATCGCTCGCCAATTTAATAAAATAATATTTATATTTTATAACATTTTTTAAAAATTCATATTATTCTTTAGGTATTTAAGAATGTAATTATAAATAACTATTATGAAAAATACAGAAACCTAATTCCTCATTTTGGGTCTTTATAGAATACTGTTAAGGAAATAGGTAGAAATATCTTCACAAATTCTTTTCTAGGTTTAACTATTTGAAAAAGATTTTTTGTCAAGCATTCTCAAATTACGACAGACATCCAGAATTTTGAGCACAGATACCTTTAAAAAAATCACAGAAGCTTTGTGACTTATGACTAATCTTACGTTAATAATCTTGTGGCCTCATTAGACATTTCTAAATGAATTAGATGAATAGTCTCACTGAATTCATTCGTACATACACATGAAGGAGGTTCACGTGGAGTTCTCATATCCTCGCATATGATACACACACAGATGACGGCCGAAGTAAGGCAGGGGTAAGAGTGAGGAAGAAGAGTAGACAATGACCCCCTTGCACACACACACACGTGAGGAGAAAGGGATTAGTCCTCCGAAGGAGTAGCGGTGTCACTGCCACGCCCCACTGCCAGCACCAGGACTCCTTCTCACGGCTCCTCAAGAGCTCTTGAGCAGTAGAGCTGACTTACTTTGTGAAGTAACTGTCATTGTTGCAAGATACAAATACATAAATACATACGTCTTTAACATACACGCAGGAATCTCGAGATATGACTTCATGATGCGAAACACTTCTCCATTCTTTAAATATTCTATAGTACAAGACATTTCTGCTTTTATTATACGAGAGAAGAAGATTTTGTGTTCTCCTGTGATATTTACATTGAATTTCCTAAAAGAATCTTTTTCAACTTCCAATCTCAGGGATAACTCACCGAAAAAGATAACTTTAGACTTGGGCGAATAGGAAGTAGCGTTACATATGATTTTTATGTCCCACCAATAGAATCCACTGGCAGAAACCTTATAGATAACATGTCAATTTGTTGGAATTTTTTTATTTTTAACTTTTATTTATTTATTACATTCTGTTAAATTAAAACATTTTGTAATTTGATCACGACAATGCATTAAAAAAAAAAAAGACATTCAATGTCAATAACATGAGGAGAGAAGGTGACCCAATGACACCACTCTCATGATGGAATTAATTATCCTGACACATAGATGTTTGGAATAGGATGGCCACCTGTAGATACTCCTCCCTTTACGACCGTGAAGGCTTTAAATATTAATAATTTAATATTAATTTAACTTTTCCATTCAATTATTAATTGAATAATAATTGAAACAGGAGAAAAGTCCTTTTAGAAGAAGACATAAAACTGATAATTTAATATTAATTTAATTATTCCATTCAATTATTAATTGAATAATAATTGAAACAGGAGAAAAGTCCTTTTAGAAGAAGACATAAAACTGACATTTTATTCGTCTATTAGTATAGTCTGTATTTCATAATAGAATTGGTGTGTCATATTATTTTAAATTAATTTATTTTCTTTTTTTCAGAACTTATGTCAAAGTTAAAAGATATTTTAGGTTTTTTAACAAAGATTTTTTTGTTTAGGTTTTATTTTCATCAGAATATTTCAGTCCAAAAATTTTCCATATTTTTACATTGGCTTGTTTCTAATCCTCTCCAAGAAGGATGGGTAATAAGATAAATTCAAACATGTAAAAGCCACATGTATATAATCTGAGACACCAATTTATTTAATTCAATGCTGACTCTTTTTCTCTCTTAGAGTGGTCAGTTTATTAAACTAAAGATTAAGATTATCTCAAATAATGCTCGGCTTTTTTATTCCTAAGTTTCAGGAATAGTGGTTCATCACTAGCTTATGAAAAAAAGCTGCTAGTGTTTCAGCCAATTGACTGATACTTTATTCTGCTCCAAATAATTATTAATGCAATTTTGATGTAAATGTCTTTATACTTCATTGATGTCTTACGTTGCATCTTTTTCTTCATTGGTCCTATTTGATATCATGTGTTTTATTAATAAACTCAATAACATTTCAACTTTTCAGTAGAAGTTTTGTATCTGTGCGTGTGTGTGTGTATGGGTTCCCTCAACAAAAATTATTTAATAGGTAGTTAAAGTATAACTTGGTGTTTTCATACATATGGTTTTTCTATAAACAAGAGCAAAAACAACAATTGGCACTCTTAAAAATCATTAAAATTACAGATTAATTAATTCTGTTTCTTGTCAGTTTTATGACATATCAAAGAGATAAGATGTTTAGAATAAGTTAATAAATGAGTATTTTTTTTCTGCTAGTAGTCCTATTTTCTAGCACAAAAACTCAAAAATAATATATATTCTTGCTATATCTGGCTGCTGTTTCAGTCACTCTTTCTCTATTCTGTAATTCTGACTAATTGTGACTGTTACAATAATTTTAGAAACTACTTAGTCTCCGATACTGGCCTGGTCCTTATCAGATAAATGTAAAGAAAATTTCTAACTATAAGATAATAAATTTGTGGTAAAAAAAAAAAAAAGGGGGTCACTTATGTAGGAGCAGCTTACTCTAAGCAGACTTTCATTAAATATGTGTATAAATAAAAGTAAATGATGAATTTTATTAATTTAATTTCCAGCCACCCTTGGGAAACTGTGGCTCAAGCAGCATGGCGGAAGTACCCTAATCCCATAAACCCTGCTGTTCTTGGCACTGACGTAGTTGACAGGAAAGTTGTGAATGGAGTTCTTCATACTCATAGACTTGTCAGCTCTAAATGGGGCTTCCCAAAATGGGTGCAATCGGTAATTTATTTTATTTCTTGTGTGTGTGTTTTCATGATTGTTATTAAATTCTTGCCTGGAAATAGTTCAAGATAATTTTAATTTAATAGTCTGAGAGCAACTGGTTCTACTTGATCTCCCAAATTTCATATGAGAATCATATTTTTGAAATTCAGATTTTATTAGTAGAGCTAAATTTTTTTTACTCTTTTGTTTCATAATATTTATTTCATCTTCAGTTAATTTCTGTTCTTCTCATCTATGGTCTTTTCTGGTTTGCCATGTACCAGATTGCTAAAGAAAAAAAAGTAAATCAGTGACAGTAAAGAATAAACCAGTTAATTCTTTAAATTAATTACAAACTATTTGGTTTATGGAAAAAACTAACAAGCCTTTCCTTTTGGGANAAAATAAATTAAAAAATAAAATGATTAAAAAATTAATAATTTTAAAAAAAAATTTCGCTTGGTGGAGAAGCTGCCTAATGACAGTACTCTAAAACACTATTTACAATTGTTTGTTTTATTGTTGTTGTTTTTTTTCCATATTATTATTATGAGGTGTTGGCAATGAGGAGTTCACGCGGCCATTTCCTCTTCAGACGACGTGACGGTTTTATCAGGATGAGTAATACTGGATAGAGTTTGGGCTAAAGGATTGGGATGCATGGAAAGGCCAGAGTGGAATTTATTAATAGCAGAGAAATGTTTCTTAAACTAAAATATGGAATACTAATTCAGCTTGAGGAATTGGTAAGCTGTTGGCTTGCCATATGCAGGAATATAGCCAGTTATGTAGGACAACGAATGAGTGGACTGGATTCTTGATGACTGGAAACAAGAGTAATGCCTGCATTAGAGCCAGCGGCCAGCCGTGAACTCCACACCTTGTGAACAGAGTACCCTCAATGGCTCCTAACACTACTTTACCTCTGTCGAACAACGAAAGAATCTTATGTGTTTCTAACTATTAAAAAAATAATTAGGATTATCAAATTATAATAATAGATTGCACCTAGAGAGCCGCCAAGGCAGGACACTCAGTGATAGGCGACAGGGCTCCGAAGATGGAATCACTGATTCCGAAAGACGTAAAGTAAAACGAATACTAAAATGAACACACAAACGAAAACGAAAAGACGACACACATACCGACAACAACGCTAAAAGACATAAGACAGTATAATCCATAGTCAGACTCTATCAAATACAAACACATTTACAAAAAAAATAAAAACCTTTGGGAACATTTAGAAGACCTCAACAAAGAAGATTACAACTAATCCCTGCCTCAACTAATACCTGAAATAATGTACACCGACTATTACAACTCTCGCGTTTGACAGACCTTATCGCCGACAAAGCGACCGTTACAGCTATACCTGACGCATCCGACCAACCCACAGAATGCAAACGCAGTTGAATACAGACAGTGACAGTGAACACATGTATATTTGGTCACGAGGATGTATAATGTCCGAAATCGCTCGCCAACAGAAGATGGTTTGCAGAAACCAATGAAAACGAATAATAGAAGGTATGATAGTTCAGCAATATACATGAAATGTGCGATGTATTGGACATTATTTGATAGCCCTAACTATCATTAACTTCGCTGATAAAAATTCACAAATGCGTTTCACCCAATTTATTAGCCCAACGAAACAAACGAACATCTAATTTTAAACTTACTTATATACCCCTCTTCAGCTATCATAAACAAGTTTAAAATGTATTGATTTATTAATTAAGTTTCTTTGGCTTAGTATCAATCAGATTTTATATAAGAAAAATTAATGTATTTAATTAAATCCCTTTTATGATCCCTTTTCGTTTATCAAAAACAAAAAATTTTATAACCTTTATTTACTTATTACATTTCGTTAAAAATAAGTAAAATCATTTTGTAATTTGATTAGAATGAATGGTAACACCACTATGTTAATACAATGACCAGTGACATCACTCTCAAATTATTTACAGATTGTGTCCCCAGGAGGTCGCGGGGCCATCTTCGTTTGAGCCGAAGGGGAGGGTTGTAGGGGTTGGAGTTGGGAGACAAGGTCTGTACTAGTGGATTAGGATGGAATGGCAACCAAAAGTATTTATAATAATTAATTTCATTGATCCCAATTCAATCAAATTATTTTCAGAGAAATAAAAACTTATTATCATCTGGGATAGAAATTTATCTGAGATCCATTAAAAATGTTAGTCGTTCCACTCCAAATCCTCCCTCTGACCCTAACCAAAAATTAACTAATTTTAGCGTGTCGCAATATGAATCATGGATACCAAATTTGGTATTGGTAATATTTTAAAAATATAGAAGGCCGGTCCAACATTTCAGATTATATTCTTAAATAATTTTTAGTGCAAGGGAACAGAATAAAAAATCTAACTGTCCCAGCCAGGATTATATTCTTAAACATTTTATATTTGCTTTTCTTAAGTCTCGTCGAGGTACCAATTGGAATATCCTGATTTCTGTCCCTGCGGGGAATCTGCTGTTTAGCATTATTCTAAATTTTTGTAAGCTAATATTCCTCATTTTTACTAATTTAGACCATGAAAGTTATAATGCAAGTTGCTCCATTATAACTTTCTGCATTTTACAAAGCAAAGGGTATTGTTCTGTACTTTTACAACTCGTGATCCCTCACGGTCATACTTATAAGTATATGTATAATATAAAATATAGCTTTATTTATTTATTTTTTTATACATATTTAGTAATAATACTTTTGAAACTATGATATACTGACGATGCCACACACACACAATCACAAACATAATTTATTTAGTTTATTTCAATATTAACTTATAAATGATATCACTACTAATTGGGCACATTCATTATGGTCTACTTTTTAAACAAGTTAATAAGAAATATACTTGACATGCTAAATCGAATCATTTTACAAATACGTCCTTCGGGCTTTAGTTAATTATGAATATTATACTTTTTAAAAATGTGAATAACCTGACCATGAAAGACATTTTCTCTTTCTGAGTCTTACGATCCAGTTACTTGCCATCAAATTCTCTTACTCTCTTGAGAGATAGCTACAGTTAATCATTGAAATAAATTCTTATGGATAGGCATAGAGGTTAGTAATCATTACGTCTTCCGTAAAAAAAAAATTTTAAAAAATATTTTAAAAAACCACCCGATTTGTGTGACTTTAATAAATTTTTTTTTTTTTTTAACGCTTTATTTAGAAATTACATCCTGCACAGCGTGCATCTTGCAATGTGCTCTCAAAATATATAATAAATATGTACTAATTTAATAATATTGNCAAGGGAACATAATAAAAAATCTAACTGTCCCAGCCAGGACTCGAACCTGGATCTCCTGCTATCCGGGCCGGTGCATTTACCACTTATGCTACCGAGACCAGTCTGATAAGAGAATATATCATCTTATGCTCGGAGGAGATGACATTGTCAAGCTGTTCTGGTAGCAAAAATGGTAAATGGAATGGTCCCTTGCTCTAAAAACTGTTAAAATTTACGTATAGTTAAATACCACAAAAAAAAATAATATTGATATACTTTATTATATTTTTACATTTATGCTTCTAAAGAAATTTCATAAGACGCAGTATATAAAACAAAGACAATTGATTATTAAAATTGTCTGAAATTACACCAAAACTCTAATAATTAAAAACGAAACCCTGAGGTCAACTAAAAGTAATTTAATGATATATATTTTGCATTAAGAATGTAAGAAAAGTAATTTTATCAATCAAAGATACATTACTATATTCAGCCCTTTCCACAGGCCATTGGAAAGGAGTAGAGCCTGTTATGTAGCTATTGTTAATTATATTTATGTAACGGAAAACTTTAATGGTTTAAATTAAATTAATAATGGTTCTTTCATCCAGATAAGCTATACTTTCACTGTTATAAAACCAAAAACTCATTACGGATGATCCGAACAAAATAAATGAATAAATAAAAATAGCATTAAGGTAAATTTAAAAGCATTTGCTTTCAAAACTATTCAACTTAAAAATAATTATTTGAAATTACGAATAATATATCACATTTTAATTTATAAAAAAATTCATTTAAATTGCGATAAATTTAGCAATAGCCTTTGAAATTCTTTTTTTTTCAATTACTTTAATTTATTCATGAAATATAAAACATTCTAAATTCTATTTGTGAAAACGAAAAAGAAAAGTATACAATAAAATAGCAGCTAAAATTATATTAATTATTATTCTTAAGAAAACTATTCATTTTAGGAACAACGAATACCAAAATTGCAGGGAAACAAATGTACATCATATTTAGAGGTGAATTTTTTCATATATACTCTCTATAAATTGCCAAACATCACATATTTAAAATGACTATAAATTATTTTAATTTTATATTTTCTTCTAAAACGGTTTTTATAACATTATAATGGCTATTTTTGCACTAGTTTATTCAAAATTCAGAAATTTAGTTTGAAAAATTTTTATATCTAAAACACTGTGATTTTATTTTACGGGATTAGATAAAATCATTATTTCTAGAAATGTAAATAAGCATTAAAATCTGGCCACTTTATGCAATACATATAATTTATTATACATTGTTATTAGTAATATATTAATATTTTATTATTATATTAAGTGTCAAAATTTGCAATAGATCTTATTTATTTGAAAAATCAAAAAAGGAATGACATATATTCTACTAAAAAAAGTAAGGCACCTTGAGATTATGCCGGAATCCTTTATTTTTTTTTAATTATTGTTCGTTTTATAACTGGGCTAAAAATTAGGCTCAGAATCAGTTTTTCAGTAAAAACATATTGTTAAAGACTAGGGAAGCCTGTAAGAGAAGGGGACAGTTGAACGATGCCACCTGCTTCCTTACTTCGAAGATAAAATTAGGGTTGCGCAGAAATAACTATTAGATTCTACTAGGCCTACCTCGCCCCTTCCATAAAGTTATAAAATCGGCTCACCAACGGCCACCGGGTGTCAGTTTCTGTGTCAGATTGCATGCCTCAGCACATCGGGCTGGCCGTAGCCTTCGCTGTGTCGGTAACAGTTAAGTGAAAAGTGACAGTAATTAGCAAGGTATCTTGAGGTCTATTTGTAAATAAGCAAATTTAATTCAAATGTATATATTTGTTAATTAGGAGTAATAATTTATATTTTCTATTTATTTATTTATTAGTTAGTAAGGGCAGTAGGTTCGATTGACAGCTGCAATTAGTAGGTGCACTTATTTGTTATAATAAATTAACCTGAATTTATCTTTGTTATAAATTATTCTTGACCCTTAGCCCATAACTATATTATGTTTCATAATATGAGTGTATAAGTTGTTATATATAAAATTAATAACAAATTATATTTACTTACAAATACTGTCCAAGAGAGGAATTCAAATTCTAAATAAAGTTGTTTTATGAGATGTCATTTTAACTTTCTTTCAACTGAAACAAATAAGAATACGTAAAGACATTAAATATATTGCATAGACAAGTATTAAGAGTAACTTGAAGAATTAAGATTTTGTAATTTTATCTAGAATTTGGAGTTGGCAATTAAACCAACTGAAAAAAAAAAAAAAAAAAAAACACTCACATAATTGTATTGGAGAACAAACAAATTGAGAACTAACTAAGGCTGCCCAGCCTTAACAATTTGTGCATCTAAAAATCTGTAATGACGAACCAACTCCGTTTTTCGAGCGTATGTCATTCTGTCAGGTCGAATGGGGTTAATGTAATGAAGCATTGCATGCCAACGGACTGTAATACTCCTTTAGATTAAACAGAATTAATTAAACTTTCGCGAAGTGATCGCAAATTTTCTTCCTTAAGAATATAAATTCTTGAGTAGGTCGTGACCAATAACAATTTAGACAGATCGGCTGTTCAAATGTTGGTATATTTTATATATTTCAATACATTATGGACATTGTAGGTACTGAGATTAAAATAATCAAGTGAAAGAGTCTCTGAGTGCATATATAGAACAATATTATGAAAGTAAGAAAACAAAATCCCGTAGTAAAATCCCTGTCACACTTAAATAAAAGTTTGAACTTCCTCAGCCGTGAAAATACTTCTTTCTATTATATGAGATAGTAAATAAATGGGTTTTTTAAGTAGATTTCCCATTGCGCGAATTTGGAAAATGTCTACAAATCTTTAGCAATCCTACATTATAGAAGCTAAAAATGTGGTATATTAAAATTATATATATATGGTTGCCGTAACCATTCAGGTATAAGCCGATATGAAAAATATGACAGGCTGGCTGGAAATGTACCAGAACATATCCTGATTGAAAAACAGATTACAGAATTAAGAGAACTGGATTAGACTATACCTAAATAACAATATGTTTCGTGGGAGGCTTTGTAAGTTCTTTGGCAAGTCCTTGGCGCAGGAGTACTTCTTGTGCTGATACCTTGTAAAATGTTCAACATCTTATGAAATCGGAAGGGAGTACCAAATTAATGAAGCGACGAATAAAAAGTATTCAATATTTACAAATAAAGACTTTTAACCGCAAGCTAGGTAAAGACAGATGAATGGCCAACAAGATGATAAGATAAAAGAGAAGTGAAAGGGTTATTGACTTTATATATCAAGTTGATAAATGAATGTTGTCAGGGAATATGAAAGTGGGAATTTCTCTATTCATTGAAAACTGAGATTTGATAAAACTTACAATACTGGATCAAGTGGACACTAGTATACTAGATTTGGTGAAAATTCTGAGTGAAAATAACTATTGTAGTCTATTCCAGAAACATTTGTGAGGAAAAAAAATGCTATAATTATAAACTTTCTTCGATTCTATTCAGTCATTTATAAAATTGTTGTCAAAAATGCATGAAAATTGGTAACGAATATGAATTTTTGTGTTCACATATGACCCCTCTAGGGGCAATATTTTTCTCGTTTTCTCAATATGAGAAAAGATATTTGGAAAATACGAGTTCTTGACCAAGTGTATAAAGAATTATACCTATAACAAGTTTGTTTTTACAACACAAACTATAACCAGGTATAAGTATTGCAAGTAACGTAGCATTGTACATAAATTAAATACAATTTTCTTAGATTCCTTGCTTTTCATATCAAGCGTTTCAAAAATTGCTTTTAATGGCAAAATACACATTAAAAATATATATAAAATAT
>KZ809432.1:22999-36231 GCA_000696205.2 Oncopeltus fasciatus
TTTTTTTTTTTTTTTTTTTTTTTTTTTTTTTTTTTTTTTTTTTTTTTTTTTTTTTTTTTTTTTGCAAATTCTATTAATATTGGACCACAATTGGAGTTGTAGTGGAAGCTTAGTTGGAAAAAAAAATGTCCTGCTACAGGCTTTAAGAAAGGTGTTAAGGTTGTGTTTATTCGTGACCCATGACACTAGAGAAAGAGTGTAAGATAACCACTACCGAGTGGCACTCTATTCTAGCCTTCTTTTTTTCTCCATTCAAGACTAAATATTACCCAGTTATGGCTGAGTGTTACCAGGGGCACTCCAGAAATCCTCTAGGTCATTCCAAATAGAAGCATAGAAAGAAAAACTAACTGCACCACAGTTGCTGTCCATAACCACTGGACCACTGTGCCTCCACTGAAAAAAAAAAATATCTGTGCTTCTGTGTTAATAAATAATTTGTTAAATAAAGTTATAATTTTTGTTTTCTATAAAGATGGCCCAAGGCAGAATTGTGGTCCATTTTTAAGAGGATTGACCACCTAGCACTGTATGCTTCTATCTTCAGGGTGGAAGTCATAACCCTATATTTGGTTGTCAGCTTATATTTAATTGGGGTGTTAATTTTGTATTAGTTCTGACTTTGCACAGGCTTGGGAGTGACAGCTTTACAGACGTTCTACTCGGCATACTCAAAAGATTTTACTCTCTGAAAAAATCCCAGCAAACCCTCTATTTTTCCTTTTGAATGAAATAAAAATAACTAAGAAAACCTGTAAGACCGGTAAAGAGTTTATTTTAGTTTTTTGTGAAGACTCCAAGAAGAAAATTTCTCACTGAAGAGAAAAAGTAGATCAAACAAATTTACTTCTAAGATTAAGGAAAAAAAAACTGCAAAGTCTTGCTCACTTAGTATGCTGGTGACTGTGACATTGGCAAACCATTTTCTAAGAGAACAGTGTGTTGCAGACAACTCTTGTGGTGAATTTACCACTCTTTTATTTCAATGGTGCATGGACAAGAAGCGACAATTTAAGAGAGCAAAAGTTTAAATAATATTTACTCAGTTTATAACACTCAACTGCCCAGAATAATAATATTATAATAATGTCTCTGTCTCTAACTACTGTGGGGCAAGATGAGGAATGTCATGCTGAATGAGTGACCTATAGGTGACTATTTGTCATCTTTAACTCTAACGTCCTTCAAGGTTTTCAATTTATTTATTTCATAATGATTGACACAAAATTGCTTTCAATAAAGCATGGGCAGCCTATAAACTCCCTCTATCACAAAAACCAGTATGTAGTGCTAACACAACATTCATTAGATCACATCTTTGTAGTAATTGCCTTGCAGAGTTGTTAGTAGCCACAGGATGTCATTAACCTAGGAACAATAGGATGCTAAGCAGCTACATAAAATCTAATACAATTTTTTTCCCCCTAAACATTTATAATATTGACTGACAAAGACGTTATATAAGACAATGATTCATTGCATTAATAACTTTAAAAGAAACAATAAGAGTGACAATTTTCTTTTGATATAGGAGCTTTCTTTTGGTATTGCCTTCCTTCACCTTGGTATTGCTTGGTGGCCTCCTGATAATGAGATCTCTCCAAGATGCCATTGTATCACCCACATTCATGGGTTGAAGTTGACAAAAAGTTTCTTGGATGAAATAACTGTCCAGATCATTGTCACTGTTGGTAGAAGTATAGTTCTCCAGGGGTATTATCCAAGGTTCAATAAGCTAAAAGTGTAGAAGGTTATGTTTGACAGTACATAAAGAAACTTGACTAACTGAATGGGAAGGCTTCATTAATGATCATATAATTGTAAAAATCCTATTGGTAGAATGAAATTGGACTAAAGTAAATAAATTAATTTAAAATTAATAGAAGTAAGACAGTTGGCCTAAAATTAGGCAATAGCCTTCTCAAAACATGCCATGTAGGGATGTTTAAAGCATTTCCCCCCTCCTAAGTAAGAGGGGGAGGGGGACCATAATTTATTAAAATTAAGCTCAGTAAATAAAAGTGAAATTGTCAAATTAAAGTTGCTTACATTATCAGCATACTGGAATAATTAAAAACAGAGGTTTACAAGAAACCTAATAACTATCTAACTAAATATTAAGTTTATAAAGTATTTCTTGGCATTTTAAAAATTTAAAATGTTTGTATATTTTCAGGGACTTTGCTTATGTTGCACGTGATCGTGTTACTCGCAAACATATGTGCCATGTTTTCCGGTGTGATATACCTGCAAGGACTATTGCAAACACTCTTCGTGATATTTGTAAAAAAATTATGATTGAACGTAGTTTACAACAAAATCTTGCTAAACCTATTGACACAAGTAAGTATATTCTGATACTTATAGTTAGATTTCCTCCCCTAAAATTTTGCTTTGGAATCCAATTATTAATTAAATTTTACATAATGGGGTAAACTATTTAATATTACCACTTTTAATATATTCCTTACGTATAATTGACTTTTTACTACATTGTACTTGAAGTCCTGATGAACTTCTTAACCTACTTTCAATAAGTAATCAAAAAAATTTTTTTTTTCCTATTAGTTGATTTTTAATTTATGATATTCTTTCTTTGAGAAAGGAAAATTACTTCTATTACTTTTAAAGCACTATTTATTTATTTTGTTTTGTTCTTTATAACTAGTAAGTACTTCAAAAACAAAAATGTTTCGTTGATTTTTTTATTCTCCTTGACTTGAATCTAGATTTAATTAAATTAAAACATATATCTAAAACATTAAGACCTCTGAACGTTCATTAATCTTGATCTATAAATTATTATCAATTATTTTGAGTAATTATAAATTCTCATAACAATTCCTTTTAGATGGTACATCTTTAAACAATAAATCAACTTCAGCTGTTAGACCTACAAATTTGCCAACAGAGTATCGTCATTTCCATAGAAATGCTCAAGCACACATATGTAAGTATAAATTGTACTAACATTTATTTTTTAAAGAGCTATGAGAAAAAGTTTCACCAGATTATGACTTTAAGTTTATAGAGTAACCTCTTGTGTTTTGTTTTTAAATGTGCTGGTGATCTTGCTAATATACTAAATACTATGTTTAGCACAACAGTTCAATAGTTTTTTTTTTTTTTAAGTTGTTTACCTTGAGTTTGGTGTCATCTTTCTTCCTGATGCTTTCCGTGGAACCTATTCCTATACTTGTGTCAGTCATTTGGCAAACCCAGTAGCTCTCAGGTTTCTCATCTATCTTCAGAATGGCTAATGTTGAAAATCTACTTATTCATTGGTTCTAATTCTCTATTTCCTGAATATTAAACCTTTTCTGTATCCAGATGTTTTTTTTTCAGTAGCTTTTTTTTATCAATGATCCTTTATCCACAAATTATTATTCTTCTGCTTATGACTCTTTTCATGTATCATGATATCTCTCAACCATTCATGGATAGCTTTACAACAGCAGCTTTACATTCAGGGGCTCTTAAATTATTTCATTTTTTTTTTCCTTTTTNTTTTTTTTTTTTTTTTTTTGGATTGATTAATGGAAGTAAAAATTGCATAAAATTCTGACCCATAACAAACCCATTGGGGAAAAACCATCTACTTTATTACTAAGATGCATGAAAAAAAAGAAAGAAAAGACAATTATTATTAATTAATTTAAATCATGATGGGAATTGTGGTAATGTAATCCCACATTTCATTATTAATTTGAATCGTACAGGGAAATATTACAAAATATTAAAAAAAATAGTAATAATAAGCTCTGCCGAGTACAAGACGATATATTCATCATACTTTCCGTAGGGGTCAGACTAGGAGTGAAAGTGAAGTGCGGGGAACTAGAAATTATTCTCAGCTTCCTTGATGGCATAGTTGGTTAACACGGGTGCTCGGATAGTGGGGGACCCGGGTTTGATCCCTGGCTGAGGTTGAGTTTTTTTTTTCTAGCTCCCTGTACGATTCAGATTTAATTAATATTTAACTCAATTTTGATTTTTTTAGCAGTTCATGTTACAAGTTTATTTATTTGATTCATTACTATGTCTAACATACAAATATTATGCATTATACATTATTTATTTTGAATTATGTTACATAAAATGGAAAAATAAATAGAGATTATTAAATATGTGTAGAATATATAATTAAAAAACAGTTCAATGGTGAATTTGGTAAAAGTTTTTTAATCCTTAAGTTTTGTGGTGAAACTTAGTTATCAATGTGTAAAAACTGGCAAAGTTTCATATTTATCAAAAGCGAGGATTAAAGTGACAGATATGAATCTTCACATATGAAAAAAGGATATCAAAAAGATAGTTAACATCTTTGTGCCAATAAGTAGGGAAGGGTGGAGAGATTGTGAAAGGAAAAATATCTTACAGAGAACAGCCAAAAGGGTTAGTTGCTTCTGAGCACCACTATCGGTGCACCTTTATATATTTTGCATTATATTCTCTATCACAGAGAAAGTGGTAGTCTATAGATTTAAAACTTTCTTGGAATTGGCTCGAGGTTTTGAATTTGTTAGTGGAAAATATATAGGAGGAAGAATAATTGTTACAGTGGAAGTATGGATCGGCACTGAAGAGGATTGAAGAGAGTCTGTTGGAGAGGTGGGTATCCCATATTGAGTGAAGGAAGTGTGAATAAGAAGCACAATAAGTGATCTATCCTTAAGGATATTAGATGGGTGAATAATTTATCTGGTACATAGTTTTTTTAATATTTTTTATTTATTTTATTTTTTTATTTTATGTCTTGTTAGTTATGTTTCTGTTAATAAAAGTATGGGTTGCTCCCTCTGTGGTGGCAGGTACTGTGGAATAGGTCCTTTCTGTCTGGGATGCCCTATAATAAATAGGTCATCCAGGAAGTACAAAATCCTGAGCCCACTTCTCTGGTAAGGAGTAGAGAAGGTCTTCAGAATGTGTCCTCTGCTTCCTATCTTTATAGACCTGCCAATTTTTTTTTATTTTTAAGAATATTTTGTTGGTGAAGGTTGTGTTTTGACAGCCCAATGTGAGATATGTACTTCCACTGATACAATGTGCCCTGTCTTCAGAGTACCTTTTATGTGGCCTATGTGGCACATGTGAACTGCTGGGATATGTGGCATTGAACCGTGTTAGGGTGTGGATTCTTCATTCATATTGTGCAATGGCAGAATAAGTTAAGGTTGTATACCTCTTCCACATTATTTATGAGATCAACAAAAAACCTGGTTAGTGGAGTCTTTAATGGAGCATCCTTGCCAGGCCTGTTTACTTTTATGTTGATGGCATTTCTGACCTGGAAGTAGAGATTGGTTAGCTCTTCTTTGATCTCATCAGGTATGGTGATACTCTCCTTGTTCAGTTGGTACGTGTTTTTCTACACATTGATCATTTTAAGGTAAACGATACCTCTATGGTGGTCAGGACTATTAGGCATGATTTTGGTGTCATACTACCTATTAATACAGTTGTAACATCCATGGCCTTCACACTGTTGAGCTTTATTACATATTAAGTGGAAGTTCTGGATCCTCGTGACAGATGGGAGTTGACTGAGCTCTGAGAGGGGAGGTTGTTTCAGGATCCATCTTCTCCCCTGTTTTGTTTTGAAGAAGCTTAAATCAGTTTTGAGTTGTGAACCAGGATGAGTTTTAATTTTCCCTTTGCTCGTGAGTTTAGTGTCATTGATGGAGGTTGAGAACCTGGGTGGTGTAGGGGGGGATGCCAGTTGGTTTTGTCTCCTCAGATGAAGTACTGCTAGCAAAATAACGGCTCTTAACCTTGAGAGGTGTAATGGGTGCATCTCTGTGCTTTCCTTTTTTGCCTCCATTGGTTGTAACACGTTGGTAATAATTACTACCCGCTGCATGACATTAATCATTTATTTAGATAAAAAAGAAGTGCTACTGAGGTTCAAACTTGGGTTTGTGGCTCCTTGTCCCAGTTGTAATCACTGTACTGTACAGCCTGCTGGGTGGCTGAGAGTGGGAGCTTTTTAGCTCTCCTGGGGAGGGTATTGACAAAGCAAGATAAGTCCTTTCTTACTGAACCCAACTAACCACTGGTTGGCCATTAATGTATTTTTTATTTTAATGTACTGATTTGGGGATGATTCGTATGATGTATATCAGCAAATGTGTTATCCCGACTTTCTACAACTTTTAACCCATTCACAGAGGCTTTCCAAGTTATAAGATTTGGAAAGGGTTGTTTTTATTTTATTTTTTTTGTAAATTTGTTTTCTTATCAATGGCTACTCTCCTATTAATAGGTAAATCNTTATTACTTTAAATTTGTTACCTCAAACTTATAAAACCATTGAACACACTGATAACCTCTGTAGTTGAGCATTTAAAATCCCCTATAATATGGATATATTGTCAAATTTCATGTTGTTTTTCAGTCCCAAAACCTAAGTTCAGAATTTCTTGAAGTATAATATTAAATAAAAAAATTCAATTTAGATTTTCATAGTTTAGAAATAGCTCACTTAAGAGAATATATATACATATTTAAATAAAACTTTATTAGTGATTACATTCTACACATTTTGTTCAATTTGTAATGTACTGGTTAATTGTAATAATAATTAATATTTACAATATAAGGTAATTGAAAAAAAAATTATATTTTAATTTCAGAAATAAAATATTGCTAATGAAGTATAATATGATAATGTGTTTTTGTTTTTTTTTAAGCTCACTCATTCCCAACACCAATGGAAGAACCCAAGAAAGTGATTAGTGCACAATACCTAGGAAATATAGAAGTTTTAAAAGCAAGTGGAATCGATGTTTTAAATGATGCTATTGATCAGCTTATGAACACTGTTCCTAAATCTCAGTGGCAAAATGTTAACATTGCTGTTGCTCCAAGCATGATTACCATCACTGGTAGTGAAGATCAGGTTAGTTTTTATTGTTTATAATAATTTATTTNCAAACAATATTATATTTAAAAAAAAATTATTTTTGACTATTAATAAGTAAAATGCTTAACAACAGTTTTGTTTTCTTGAAATAGTTTAAGCATATACTAAAGCTTGTATATTTTGATTTTCTATTCCCTTGTTTTGATATTACACAACATAAGTCAATAGTTTTTTTCAAAAATATGATTTACCACTTAAAGGAAAATACACTTTTAACTTAAGGGACATCACAGTGTTTCAGAGGATAAAATTATGATCAACCTAGTTTAGATCCTGTCATTTTAAATGTTTCAAATATAAATAATAATGATTTATGTTACAGAAAAACTATTGTTATTATTTAAAGCTGATTTCTGTGAATCTGTTTTTCTACATGTCCGTAATAATAATACATAGTATTAATATGTTCACATTGATTATCGTGATTTTCTCTCAGAAAATAGTAGACATTTTCCAATAACCCTTAAAATGTTATAAGTAGAAAATGGAGTTCTGGTGAGCCAAACTACTCGATAAAATAATAAAAAAAAAAAAACAAAAAAACAATTGTAATTGGTTGGGTGAGCCTGTTGTGCCCCTTCACTGTTTCATTAAAATATGAAATGAACTTGCTTAAATCTGGGAAACATGTGAGAGGAAAATTCAAAAGGTTATTAGTCCCCAGAATTTAAGAAATGTGTGTCATAGGTATAAAAAGAATTGAGGGATAATAATTATCCTCGAATAAATTTATTATTACTTTCATTATTTTTATTTTTTTTTTTGTATTGCATGCACTATACATTAATTATATGCTCGCTTGTAGCTGGTGATTAGTTAATTTTTTTTCTTATACAATTGCCAGTAGTTGACTAGTTGAAAAAAAAAAAAAAAAGTTATTCCAACATACTAACAGGGAGGGTAAGGAAGATTTTGACTCCCTGACCATCCTTAACTTCTTTGGCTACGGTGGTGTTATTTACTGAAGGTTAATGCTAATATTTTTAATAGTAATCTTTATTATTCTATTCATTATAATTAAATAGTCGTTTTCAGTTCTATATTTCATGACTAAATATTAGAAATAATGAAGCTTTGATTATTTATAGTCATGCAGTAACCTTTAACACCAAAAAATAAATGAGTATAAATTTTCATGATATTGGTTACACATTAATTTTATAAGAGCTTGAATTAACCAGAAGGTAAATAAATTCAATGATGGATAATGAAACATATATTTATATAATGAATTGAATAAATGTTTGCATGCAATATTTTATATATGTCCCTAAGAATTTAACTATTATAGTTAAATAATGACCACTAAAATTTCCAAAGAACATATTAAGTGTTAACTAAACCTTGGTAGACCCTTGGTAAATTTCAGAATTGTGTAACAAGTTAGAAGGTCGAGGGATTGGGTGGTTCTTGGAATGCTAGAAACAATAGTTACAACATTAAAATAATTAAAATTTAATAGATAAAATATTTACCTTTGTAATTAGACACTTAATGCTTATGTGTGTATATATCCTAATATGATATGAGTGTGTGTGCATGCACGTGTGTTTGCGTCTTTCAGATTTATATTTAAATCTCATTCACTTACTTTGATTTTAATTAATTTATGTTATTTTGTAAATTTCAGTTTATGTTTGTACTATTTTTAATGTTTTAAATTTTTCTCATTATTTAAAATTTTTACAGGAAGGAGGGAAGCCTCTTGCAGAATGCAGAGTTCGTTATCTCTCTTTTCTTGGTATTGGACACAATGTAAAACAATGTGCTTTTATTATGCATACAGCGCAAGATCTTTTTATTGCACATATATTTCACTGTGAACCTTCTTCTGGAGCTTTATGCAAAACTATAGAAGCAGCATGCAAGGTGCTCGTGATTTAAAATTATGTGTTTAATTTGTATAAGTGTTGTTTTCTGGTAATTATATATTTATTTAATAATCCTTATAACTTAATTATGCAGTATCTCATGGTATTCTTTGCCATGAAAAAAAAGATAGCCAGTGAAGGATTGCTTCCAACTTTTCTTGAGTTATAATTGTATTTACTTAATTAATATCTCAACTTTTATTCAATTTATTTATAAAATATAAGCATTAATGTCACAAAGGATGTTGGGAAGGAGAAGTAAAGAGGTTTGTACCATTTAGAGTATTATTTCATTGGTGTTAGCCAATATTAAGATTTACATTATAACCCATCTCCAGTGCCATGACAATGTACTGATAAGGACTGTGTTTTCAATTTTAATCACAAAGATTTCCATAATTTGCTTATTTATGAGTCTTAACAGCTACAATGAAGTATTACAATGCATGCCAAATATTAGCTACAATTTTTAATAATACATTTTTGTGAATCAGTGTAAATACTTGACTTTTATCTGAACTTTGACTATTATCAGAAAATTGATGCTACCAAAAAATATCTTTAACTTTTTCTTCGTAGTTTGAAAAAATAAATGTATAGGTAGTTTCTGGAGGGAATTTGCTTTTCATTTAGTGGAATAATTTCCTTCCATTTCAAACTATATTGATGTAATAAACATCACAAAATAAATAATATTTTACTAAGTACTTCCATAGTTTTTGCCTAAATTTTCAGCCTTTTGACTCTTTGAGCCCTTATCACTCTATACAACATTGAAAGAGCAACAGTTGAATTGCTACCTCAAAGTTCACTATTACTTTTTCATCTACTTTCTCTATTTTTTTAGTAAAATATTGAGTTTTTGTTATTCAGTTCATAATGTTATTAGCAATGTATTTATTCTTTATTTTCAGCTGAGATATCAAAAGTGTTTAGATGCCCATCCTCAAAGTTTGCTAACAAGTGAATCAAAATCTCCCACAAAGGGAATTAGTGCCACTCTGAAATCTTTTGTTGGCTCTCTTACTGGAAGAAAAGTGAAGAAATCCTGAGACCAACATTTATCTCTGCAGGTAATAAGTACATTATAATAGTTCCCTATACCTATTACCATGTCTTGCAGAGTTGCAGCAAAGTGAGAGAGTTTGTAAGTGATGATTGACAGGGTTTTATTTGGTTCAATTACGGGCCAATTATTTTTTACTTTATCAAGTGCTTTGTGAATTGGAATGTCGCCTGTGACTGAGGATGTGAGGATAAAATTATTAGGAATTTTTAGGTATTTAATAGTGTGCTTGAAATGCTGGTCAAAATAAAAACTTTTTGTTAACAAATATGATTTTATTTAAAACTCATTGCCCAAATTTGGACCTTTTTCTCCACTGTGACATCAACAGTTAATTAATATCAATTATATGATGAATTAAAAGTGAATCTTTTCTCTTATTTTTCTCTTTACTCTTGCACCTACTCCAAATCCTTCCACTATTTTGAAGTCAACTCTGTACTGTTAAATTTCACTTATCAATTTGAGTGCATAATTATGGCAGCTTCTCTATCTTCTATGTTACAGGAAAGTTTCCTTCCAGTGTCATAAGAAATGGTTATTTGGGTGTCCATTGGTATTTTAAATGAAGAATAATTTGGCTTTGTTTTACTTAGTAGGAATAAACCCCAAAACTAAGCTCCCCTAATTAAAGTTTTCCTATTGAAGTTGTATTTTGTCTATTTGAAATGGCACAAGTAACTTTTTTTATAAACATACTTGGTTTTGCCAAAATTGAACTAAAATAAAGTTGTTCATTTGATCAAAAAAGATTTGATCAATTCATTGCAACTTATAACAGCCTAAAATATTATATATGCACAATACATATTCTTATTCCTTCAATTTTTCTTATTCTATACCATATTAAGCTAAGGAGTAATATCATAAAATCAAGTGGATATTTGAAACAGTATAGTTTATATATTCCATTAAGTATTTATTTAACTCCCTTTCCAAATAAAAATTTAGCTATTCCACTTATGGAAAAATGTTAAAATTATATAAAAATTATTATCATGGATGATGGAAAATACTCATATTACTTTAAAAATAAACTACTGTGTTAGTAAACTTGATTTTATTGTTATTGTTTTGTTTTAGGATTTGAATGCCCCTGCAGAGAGAGAAGTCATAAAACATCGTCACTTGCAAAGTCCCTTAATGACCTCAACTAGTTTACAGTCCCTTCTGTCACCTACTTTAACATATCGCAGAGAACATTGGGATTTCTAAATATACGTATGTTGTAAGCAATCATAAAGGTGTTTAATATATGATCTGAATTTAAATCAATACAAATGAAAGTATTATATATTAAAAAAACAAAAAAACAAAAAAAACAACACTTATTCCTGAATAGTGTTATGCCTTAGGAATGTGTTTATTTCCATCTACCCAGAGGAGATATTTGAGATAATAGATCTGTATAAACCATTGTTTAGCTCATACACTCCTGTATGTATAATATGCATATACTTTCACTTGAAATGTAAATATTATATTTACATGTATTTATTAAAAATGAATAATTTTTAATTTAAGAATTAAATATTCAATACAATTAACATCCTGTTTAATATTTCTTTTATCCATAAAAGAAAATAATTTTTTTATTAGATTCATCACAAGCCAATATTTTGCAAAGAAAATTATTTTCCTTTGAAGTAAATTATGTTGAATTGTAAAGTTTGGTAGGGCTATTTCTGCACAAATTTCCACAATTTGGAAATATATGTAACCCTATCAATTTATATATTTTTGCACAGATTCTGACATCTGTATTTCATTAATTTGCGGGGAGTATTATGTAGTGTAAGAATTGTATATACATATGTATATTTTATGAGTACATGTATTAGTAAAAAATGTGAAATTCTGTTAGAGTAAATACAAAGAGAGGATATTGCATTTCCACCCCTGTACATTAGAATGTAATGGTAATTAAGTATGTGATACTTTTATGTACCTTCAGTCCTGCATGTTTCAAGTCTAAAATTGAAATGATACAAAATATTTGTGTGTAAAATATGTAATGAATGCATTGGAGCTTCACATAAAAATTGGCTGTTCATCAAAAACTATTATTAGTAATAAATAATGAGAAATATATTGCATTGTTTAACGCATACTACAAAAATTGCTTACCCTAATCCTGGTTTTCCTAAATTGAGGCAGTTTTATTTATCTCTCTATTCTTTCTTTCTTTCAATTTTTATTTTTGTGTGTATCATGGTCTATGCTATCAATAATACTAGATAAATTACCATTCTGATATAATTGTTTTTCTCATAGAAAACTATTTTTTATATCAAGTTTGAAAATGCTTGGAGCTTTTATTCTGGGATTTCGTGTTAAGCGCATGCATGCATCCAAACATGTGCAAAGCTAAATTGCTTATAGTTTGTTTTAATTGCTGACTTTCTACTTGCTAAAATTAATAACCTAGACATTATTTTAATGTAANATATATATAAATCCATTTCAAAACTTTAGAATGCATAATTTATGTTTTTAATAAATGTTAGTAATAGTTTGAGTTTATGATAATTATCAGCTTTCTCATTCCCCAGGATACCGACTTGACTCGGGATCCATTGCATAACAATTTTGAATCTGCGCTGTAGAGCATCATTGCTATTTCACGAATGAGGAACTTACTTGTGTGTATTAAATGAAAATTTAATACCATCTAGCACACAACTTTTGAGTCTTAAATATAATAATAGGACAACCCCGTCGTACATTCTGTGTACACTTGATGGCTTCTTTATTTTCAGTAGTACTCACAATTGAAAGATTGTAGGGCACTTTTCGGAAGATTGTTCTGTTTCTCGTAGCATCATAAACTTCAAAACTAGTAGCTGAAGAGGATTTTGAGGTGTCATTATATATTTTGTAAAATGTATTATATTTTAAGGAATAGTCCTAAACAGTATATTTAATTTCAACTTACACATTGAGGAAAGATCCTCACAAGTAATGAAAGCTATGAATATATTAAAACTGTTTTGTGGATATTAACATGGTTCTGACCCAGATCTTTTAAATATATTATATATGGCTATTATTAGATCTTTCATGGACTGTGGGAATAACTTTTATGGAAGTGCTTCTCCATCACAATATTCTTTATTGTGAGACATTATTTAGGTCAAAGATCTACAACTGCATTGGAAGCCTGGAGGCTTCCATTCATCAGTGTGGACTGGAGTCAACACTGATGAACTCATTGACAATCACTCTAGGGGATATGCCACTCTTACTCAGAAGAGTTGGCTGTTTATGTTTTAACCTAAAGCAAACTTTTAAACAAAGCTATTATCTGGAGAGTCTTAATAAAAAATAAAAATATTCTTTATAGATAGTATGATTAATTATTATATAAATAAAA
>KZ809432.1:86120-109189 GCA_000696205.2 Oncopeltus fasciatus
TATATATATATATATATATATATATATATATATATATATATATATATATATATATATATATATATATATATATATATATATATATATATATATATATATATATATATATATATATATATATATATATATATATATATATATATATATATATATATATATATATATATATATATATATATATATATATATATATATATATATATATATATATATATATATATATATATATATATATATATATATATACACGTTTGTATGAGAATGTATGTGATTCTGGGAGTACCACTAACATAGGAAGAGTCCAGTCTGATAGAAAGATATTAAAACTACAAGCTCTTATAGCAAGAATATTTTACGGGGTCAAAACTTACTTATATAAAATTGTAGTTTAGTTATTCAAAATTAATATCATTAAATAAGTTTTAGAATTTCGTATATTAACATCCGTTGTTGTTGAACCACAAATTTCAAATATTTATTCCAGGTTCATCCATATAAGAGTGTGATAAAATTAAATTGAAAAAAAATTTAATAATCAATAAACCAACTTGCATAAACGATGAAGATTTATTTAAATTAACAGTTTAAGTTCTAATTCAGTTTCATCACATCATTCCAAACTTTTAAAAATCCAACTTATTTTCATTTGCATATTTTTTATAAGTAATTACAGTATTAAAAGCAGTAACTATTTTTATATATAGGTTGGTGATATAATACTAGTGCGCATACAGACAAACCCTGTCTGCATAAGAGACCCAGGTAAACAATAGACACAGTAATGGAAATACATTTTTTTCAAATTCGAAATTTAGTCCAAGTTGTAGCAGCTTTTTTTTTTTTTTTTTTTTTTTTTTTTTTCCATTCCGTGTCATTGTCCACAAAAGTGGACAGGATGATGTCCACCCCGGACAGGATGAGGGTCTCTCTCTTCCCGGTTTTTCGCTCCGCAAAAATCCGTTCTAAAAATAATAGAATCTGTAAGATTTAATCTTTGTTTATCTCAAAACTTCAGTTTTCCAAGGACACTGATTCAATCTATACTTTTTAAACAACTATCTATTAAAAATTAGACATCGCATTTGGTCAAATGCGTCTATTCATGAATCCTCACACATTCAGTATGTGGGAAATTGAAAGTAGTCGTACTAAAAAGAAAATCTGAAATAGACATACTCACGACGAAGGTTGGCGGTGTCCTGTTACACAAATATTTTTAGATTTTGGGAGACAGAGCGTGAAGTAGCCCTCGAGGGGGACATGTGGCTGACGCTAAGAACGTGTCCTCGTCAAATTCGCGTCCGCTGACAAGTCTTGGCACTTGCAGAATGAAAATGAGAGAGCACATTACTTCCAAAAAGCTACGTAGTCAAGACCTGCAGCTGGTAACCTTCAAGTATTCTCTCTCATTGCCTTCTATTTCGGGAGTAAATTTCCTCCTTCAGTGTCTTATTGTGCAAGAAAATCTCACCGAAAATTATATTATCGTTTATATGTACTTGGTTAATATATTTTATTAATTTATGTTAAAGAAAATTTAATTTTAAATAAACAAATTTCTTAAAACTGTATGTAAATGAAAATATTTTAAAATCACTAATTAAATTGACTAAAATATTTGTTAATGCACTCTTATTTATTTATCGAGATATATGTATTATAATTAAGACATAACTGACTTCTTAGGAGCGTTAGAATAAAATTTTCACTTGGTGTACCAGCCTAGTACTAGGGATCTGTGTAGAACTCTCATGGTAAGCTCTGCAGGTTCGAGTCCCATTATAGACAGGCTTTTCTCGAGAAATAAAAGCTTATCTAGTACTATGGGTGCTTATAAAAGGGTGGTTAGTTCTAGACAGTTTGTTCTTTAGGTTAGTTCTATACCTCTCTCATGATCCAAGTGGTTTCATAGCAAGAAAAAAAAATATAAGTTAATAAAGGATTTCATCCCTATATTGTAACTTAAAATATTCCTGTAGAATGAATTTTTCATCTTAATTCTTCAGTTTTAGCATTTATTCAGAATTAATCTGTTAGTCGTCAAGTATTAGAACATGACATAATAATATAGTATAAAATGATTAATACAAAAATTAAATTTAAATTGTCTTCACTACCATATAAATTAAAATATTTGGTTTTAACAATGTAAAGTTGAAACAAATCATAATTGTATCAACATAAGCAGATTTAAATAAATAAAAAAGTTTTACTTAAGAGTAAAAAAAAAAAACCTTAATTTTTATTCAAAATACTTTATTTTGTATTCCCATTAATATTATAAATTCATAAAAGATATGAGTATTTACATTTTTTATTAATTGCAGTTTTTTACATCTCAATTACATTTAGTAACTTCATTACATAATAAATATAGGCGCCATCAAGCCGTTAAAGGTATATAAATCAATTAGGAAAAACAAGTATTCAGTGGAACCACTCTCTTACATTATTAGGTACGATTATATAGAAAATCACGAGACCACTATCGGCAAGAATATGGGTTTAGTCTAAAGATAGGCAGTGGGCTAGAGGATAGTAAGAAACGGGAGTCGACTAGGGGAGAAGGAGATGTGGGAGGAAATTAGGTCATGGAGAAGTGAGATAAAAAAATCTTTGTGGAAGGCAGAGTTAGACATGTTATATATGTTGGAATGCTTCCTTGGTCCTTAGCACAGTCTATGGTAGTAGGCTGCCAGTTTGTTTTCAGTTGTGATCTATATGCTTCGGTTTGTTATATTATTAAATATATTAAATTAATCTATTTTGATAAATAGGAAAAACTGGGAAACTTACGAGAAACTACGATGTCTATAACTCCTATCCAACTCTGTCTTATTAAGTAACATCGATATAGCGTAGTTAAGATACTCTTTTTATCAGTACGAAGTTTGCTACGCAATATCTGTAGGAGGGAGGCCCAATTGCCTCTGACCCCAGAACAAATATTACGAGCAGATCACCGATGATGAAAAAGTAAAACGAAAGTCCAATACAGAGGAGCTTCTTATCTAAGCAGTACCCATATTTCATCAAATATTAGTATAAATAAGAGTAAATAGCAAAATTTAATTTACAAGCTGATGAGAATAATGATTGTATAACCACTGTTCACTGTACTGGAAGGTGTGGACGGCCTGGCACACATGTACACCTTCCCCTCTTGCCTGCCCTTTTGCCATTACTGTGACACCAGGGCGAGAAGTTTTGCTCTGGCTGCCGTATCCCGTTGGACTGACGTGGTGCAGGCTTGGGAACGGGCTCGGCCTTACCACTTCCTTACACCCTCAATAATGGCCCCAGCGGTTGCATGTTCCAAAAAAGGTTATAAGTTATGACAGCTACGCTTTTTTATAGATTGGCCGGGAAGGAAATGGGAAAAGCGCTCTCCCCTCGTATTTATATTCGTAAATTTCTTGCGTTTTTCGTAAAAATGATGTATAACATAAATGTCAGAAAATTACATTTTACATCTATTATCATTTATAAACGTTTCCGTATTTTAAATAACAACGAAGATATTACGATTAAAATTTTTGTCAGATTTCAAGCAAAAACTAATTCTTTAAACTCGAAATTACAGTGTTAAATATATTCCTTAATGTGCATTTTTTTAAAATTATGTAATATAGGAATGTTATAAAATTGCTTTTTACATCTATTTTGTTCTATATTTCTCTTTTTAAGGCTAATAAAAAGAAACGATAAAGTTTTTTTCCACAAAAGTAAAAAATTATTTTGTTTTACAAATTTTTTGTTTTGTTCTATAAAATTTGTTCATAAACATTCTATTATGTTCTATAACCGAAAATGTTTTGGTTTAAAATATTGGTCTTCCTCAAAAACCAGCCCTTCTCCTCCTCAACCGATTTTAGCCATTAACAAACATCCAACGGCTTGCTAAAAGAAACTTAAATATCGATTTTGGTTAAAATATTTTAAAAATTGCAGACACAACTGACACACGTCTATGTACTACAAAACAGACAAAAGGCAGGGCAGTGAAAACGACGACACGGATTTGGTCTATAATTTTGGCAACATCGTTTCTTTCCATTATACCTGTTGCCTAAGGAATGAAGAAAGTAAAGTTCATTATTTTATAGTTATTTGTTTAGAATAACAAATCAATAAATATTTTGAAGTTTTTCTAAAGTAAGATTACAAAAATATATTTTGATCCTTCTACACTTCACAATTTGTTGCTTTGTTACTTCACTGATTGTGTTTTCTATTAGCCCTGAATATATAGCAATGTTTAATAGTTTAAGTCAGATAGAAAAACTAGAATTTAATTAATGTAATGTTCAAAACTGACTAATACATTATTTTGTATACCTATTTTTAAATTTGGCTTATATGTTTAAAGAATTCCAAATATAAAATAGAAAAAAAGTACATTAACATCCTATACATGCTTATTATTTAATAATAATAAGATGTATATTTAGCTTCATTTTTAAGATGTTATAAAAACAAGATTAAGTAGGAAATGGAAACGAATGAGTCAATGTTCTTATTTGTGAAATTAACCAATGCTTTATGTAAATTTTTAGGCTGCATTCTAAAGTAAAAAAAAAAAAAAGTCGTCTGCTTCATAACAGACTGAAAAATCTTTTAAATAAATAGATGTTTGTATGATAATAACAATAAAAAATAATTTATTAGAAAAACTATACTGGCTGCATGTAACAGTAACTTTTTCTGGCTCACTGTTTCGTGTAAGAAACATTAAAAATTCATTAACAATTGCTTTGCAACATTAATGTTAAATAATTTAATTCTAGANCCAGGAGTACAACAGAATCCTCTGTCTCTTTAAACCAACGAGTATTAACATTGGACCACTATGGCCTCTCTCTCTTTGTATATATATATATATTCTTTTATCTTGGTATAAGGGACATTTACATGAATAAATTCCTATCGCTTTTCATAAAACCGGTTTGCCGGAACTGCAATATACGTTTTTATAATCATATGTATCATTTTATATAATCACGTACTAGTTCTAGTGCTAGTGCTCGTTATAGTGCTAGGTTGCTTGGTTCCCAAATCAGCTGAGACGAAATAATCCACACCACTTTTTCTCGTTGCACACATATGCGAAGAAATATTCACCGTTGGTAATAAGGTTGATGACTCAAGTAATTAATCATTTGTTTGCAGCCACTTGAGTCTTAGTAGTTAATTTTTTTATACTTGGTATCAGTAAAGTAGTGATACGTTAAAAGAAAAGTTCTCGCTGTACTATTAAAACAATTACTGGCCGAAACTCGCATAAAAAGTGATCATAAATCTCTAGACATATTGGTTTAAGAGGTAAAACCATTGAATTAATGACTAATATTATANACGTAGGCAAGAATAAACAAATTTAGTTTCCCCAATCAATGGTGAAGAAATTTTGAATTGAGAATTGAAATTTTTCAAAAATCGCATAATGTTATTACGTGAATAGCTTGATTTCCCTCCATCGATGGAATCTGCAAAAAAACAATATCTGTATTATATTTAAGCTTGCGATAATTATATTTTACTATGGATCGAAAAAAATCTACGGAATTAGGTTACTTCAAATATTGTTTGGTATACTAAGATGATTTTAGTTGGGGTTCGGTCGATCGACCGAACCCCAAATAATAATAGAATAATATCCACGGTCAACAAACTCTCATTTTGAACATTGTTTGGTATAGTTCTTAGTACACAAAAAAAGTTTGTTGATAAGCATTATTGCATCCTCAAAATCTAAGATACATATGTAATACAAATAAAATGTATTTTAGGATTGTATGCACAATCCTACACACTTTGTTACTCACGTGAAGTATATTCCGAAATATTTTCAGATTGTTTGTGTTTATGTAGCAGTTCAAATAAATAAAATAATATAAGAATAAAATTGCATTTAAATGAAATTTCTTTCTGACACAAAATTGGCAGGAACTTCTCTTTCTTTCTCTTTACAGGACAACCACTAGAGATAAGATGAAGAAGATGATAACAACTGTCAAGTACGTTAGTAGATGTTTTTTTGTTACTGTTCGGTTTTCGGTCAAGATAGATACAAAAAGTACAATTTATAAAAATGTATATTTTTTAATTAACTGTCAAGGTTTCGGCTTACATTGTAAGCCATCTTTAGGGCTGTCATGAAGGCGAGAGGGACGTTGTTTCACCGGGATCCCATATACATGACTTCCATGTAAAGTACATTGTGTCCGCCAAAGTGGCACCAATTTGACCCCTTTAGAACCAATGGATCGACCTCATATTAAATTAAACACTTTTTCGAAACAAGTAAAAAGAAATATAAATTTACCTAATTTAATCATATTTGATTCAGCCTCTTTTTAAAAAAAACGACGTTTCTTTTGTTCACGTAGGCTTCCACAGTCATCAGATGTATGTAAAGTTTTTTCCGGGTTGGACCGTGTAAAGTTTTTGATGGTTGCCGAGCTTTCGCACATCCTGTGATGNAATCTTTTAAATAAATAGATGTTTGTAAGATAATAACAATAGAAAATAATTTATTAGAAAAACTATACTGGCTGCATGTAACAGTAACTTTTTCTGGCTCACTGTTTCGTGTAAGAAACATTAAAAATTCATTAACAATTGCTTTGCAACATTAATGTTAAATAATTTAATTCTAGACGTGAAGTAGCAAAAATTTCGATTTTTAGTTCTTATAGCAAATTATAAT
Organism: Oncopeltus fasciatus; assembly: GCA_000696205.2. Lineage (NCBI taxonomy): Eukaryota > Metazoa > Arthropoda > Insecta > Hemiptera > Lygaeidae > Oncopeltus > Oncopeltus fasciatus. The sequence continues at coordinate 92,830 of KZ809432.1, forward strand.
TTTCCTAATAATTATTTAAAGAATATGGTATGTCAGATATTTCCACCAAAATGCATTTTTTTATTGAGTATATAATTAAAATATTAGCAACTGCATGGGGCTGTTGACCTAACTATCTGTGACGACCTAACTATCAAAATCTAATATTATCTACCTAAAGATCAAATCTCGTCGAGCCGGCGAATACTGCTGTTTATTATCCCATTAACATTGTCTGTTTGGTCTGGGATCAATCATCGGAAATCAGACTCAAGAAAGTGGTCAATTAATAGAATAGGCAAAGTTAGTTGGTGAATAAAATGATAACATTAAATATTTTTTCAGAAAGTTTTATTGTTGCCTGGAAAAAAAATTAATAAATGCCTGTATGGGATAATATTTAGAATTTATCTTAAATGGAAAGATATAGATTGAACATATAAAGTACAGATGGAAAGATGAGTAAATAGCCAATGAGCTGGACTGTAAAAGAGATTTCGGTGTGGGGTCATTAGGCGGCCTTTTCGTCATGCGATGTGATTTTCATTTGTTATCATTATTATTATTATTATTGTTATTATTATCTATTATTTTTTCCCCTTAGAGTTAGGGACCTGAATTTTCTCTTCCCCAAGTTGTTGTAATTCACAGCCAACAGAACAACATAGTTAGCAAATTACAAATTACACTGCACAACAAAAAAATATTTTTTGAATGTTTCCTACACTAAATTAGTCTATTTCTACTAATTTTGGTGTGATAAAAACGAAAATAACATTGAAAAATTTTTATTAGCTCTGGTTTTTGAGATATACAGCACTTAATCTTAAAGAGTAGTTATACTATACGTGAAAAGTGAAAGTACAAAAAACAATATTGTTATGTNATACTTGAGGCCTTTGGCATGGCATAGACGGCTTAAAACACGGGAAAGTATTAATGAAACCAGCGAACTAAGCATGTCGTTGTTCGTATAGGTATATGTATCATTTTTATTTTAAAATTTTTTTTATTTATTACATTTCTGATATAATATGATTGCTTTTTTTTTGTTTTTTTTTTTAAACAGTAGTATTAGTTCATTAATAAATGAAATCGGTCCAAAATAAAGGGTATTTACAAAAATATCAAATTGATGAACTGTCAGTATCTTTCTCATTAACATATCATCATCGAATATAGTAGGTGTAAAATCTAATTTTCTAATATTATTGTCCTACAAGAAAAAAAAAAAAAAAGAAAAAAAAGAAAAGAAAAACGCAAGCACCCTAACGTCAACCAGTTAGGTTCATTTTGACTCTACACTTTTCATTTGTCAAAATGTAATGACCGGACTGTAATATCTATAATCAAATGAAGTTCATTACGAATTTATTAGCAGAATTCCCTAAAATATGAATCAACTTTGTATGTATCGATAATGATGTATGGAGAGATCTCCGAAGAGGTTAAAATTATAGAATACAAAAGCTAAGATAATATATTTTAAAATTATTAGACGTATTTTTGTTGGGATTCGGTCAAGGTAGATCCAAAAAAATACAATTTAAGAAATGTTTATTTTTTTAATTACCTGCCAACGTTTCGGCTTACATTGTAAGCCATCTTCAGGGCTATCATGAAGACGATACGGGTCGTCGTTTACACCAGGATCCCATATTCATGACTTCGAATGTCTGTAAAATTGTAAAACTGAATAAATTTTACATTTATTCTGTTTTACAATTTTACAAACATTTTTATTAGGACTATAACATATGCTCTACGTATATAATAAACTTTCTTTTATGATCTGAAACCGTTAGTATGAAAATATTTCGATTTGAAAATGTCGAATTTGGTTTCTTTTTTCTGAAAACACTCACCCACACCCCCCACACACACCATATATAATTCTGAGCGGACCAAATTAGCTTTGTAAGTTCAGCTAAGTAGGTTCAGGGATGAACAAATATTCCTTTCAGTAGTTCCATCTCGGGATAAATGGGAATATCTTGATTCTCTTGAGGAAAATCTGGCGAGATCAATAAATGAAGGAATAGTCTGAACATAAGAAGTAAGAGATATGAATGCCTTGGCAGGAGATAACTAGTGTGAACAAAAGTCAAGCGGCATGGCTATCTCTCACGAGTGTCACATAAGGCGCACTCTGCCAGACACACCCCTCTGGCTTTCTGCCAGTATTATATTATTTACTTCACCTGACTCGCCGGGGATATATTTCCCAACTATTTACATTCGGGCACACGGGTTATCTTTCTGTGCTGCTGTAAATCACAGGGGACACACACTTTATTATGTGGGGCAGGTGGAGAAGCTATATTATTAGAGGGAGTTTTCTTAATTTCATATTTCGGTAACATTTTGTCCAAAACCGCATAATAGGTAAGATATTTGGGGCAGTAACTGGGGAGTCTGGGAGTTGCCATTTTTCTAAAACAGTAAAACTACACTCACAAAATAGTAATACCCAAAGGTGGAAAAAATTAACAGTATTCTGTGATTAAGATTCTTAGACTTACAACTCAAAAATCATAAGCCTTAGCCACTTGGCTTCCATGGACTATTGGTTAAAATTTAAGAGTTCTTTATTTATAGTTAATACTATAAATAAAGTTAGGCTCCCTAAATAAATAAATACAGGCTAATGCCTCCCTTCCAACCGTTAAGGGGCATGGAGGGAGGGGCTATCCACAGGTTGCCGCCCCATTCTAAACACCTCAGGACAAGCTTTTATTTATAAATAAAAGATTGGGTGGGATTTGAACCCGCGTCGTCAGGATTGCGAGATCCGTACGGATCCCCTGAGCTGAACTGGCGCTCCAATTTTAAAGTTTAGAAGCACGAGGAAAGTGGGTGGAGGACTTTAGATGAAGCCCAAGTCGAAATGTATTTTAATTTTTACATTAAATATTTATAATATCTACCATTTATTAGTGCTATAAAACAAATAATAAATAAACTATGTGTCGAGATAATCTAAGGCTAAACTTTTTTTTTTAATAGTAATTTAAACATTTATGTGCTATATCATTTCTATGGAAGACGCATAATATGGAAAATATCTAAAAATATATATAGGAGAGATGAGCGACCCTCTCTATCTTCAGGGCCACGAGCAGCAAAGGCGAACTGATATATTTTCCTTATTGTCCTTTTTAAATAGTTAAATCATACTTGTTTTTCTTGTGAGATGATAAAATTCCTTCTGAATATTCGTAATGAAACCAATAGACATATAAAAATGTCCTTTGTTTTCATAACTTGAACATTTTAAAATTTTAACAAGCATAAAACTCAGATTCAAACATTCTTATCATTAAAGTTGACTTAGAATAAGTATTAATTCTTCATGATTTGACTAACTTTGATTTAGGAATACAATTCTAAAATAATATAATTTCTATGACACACATGCCTTGTAGGAAAGATACGATTAAATACGTTGGAATACTTATACAAGGGTGTCTCGGGCTAGTTTCCCCAGATGAATCTCTAAAACTTTCAAGATCAATTTTATGATTTTTCTTGCCACTCTCGAGACAGAACCCCCCGGAGACCTCCGGTCATTGAAAATTCTGCAAAAAACTATTTCCCATAGACAAATCTTCATAATATATCCGGAATGGTTGGAGGGGCATTTGCCTGGAACACCGAGCGTGAGACGCCCTGTATAAATGTGTTGTAGGGGGAAAAGGCAAACTATGTAATGGAATCTAGAAGAGGTTAAGGATGGGAATAGCCTGGATAGTTGGCAGAAGCTCAGGCTTACACCATGGTCAAAAATAACGCCAGCCCTCGCCCGTATCCAAAGCCAAGTTCATCTCTCAAATGTTATCATATTACGCCCTCAAAACCTCGGCATTAGTCTCATATTTCTCATTATGAGATATCATTATAAGTAAGCTCATTCTTACCATCATTTCCTCTGTCTGTCATGAGATGGGTAGGCTCAGAGTAAATTTTTGCCAAGGATTCAAGGAGTCTTTCCCATATTTCATATTTCCCAAGTTCTAATTTTGTTAAAACGATTTTGATTTATTAATTTTGAGCACTTAAAGATATTGATACCCGCTTTTTACTTTTTTCTTTAAAATTTAATTTATTTTTATTATTATTTTCAATTGTACTTTTAAGATTTCTTTAATCTCTGAACAACTTGTTTAAAGTGTTGCATAATGTCAAAAAAATTTAATTTAACATAAGAAAAGTTATTTTGCATTCTCGGAGAACGTTAAAACTCATTATTAGATGATTTTTGTTGGGGTTCGGTCAAGGTAGATCCAAAAAAATACAAATTTTTTTTTAAATTTGTATTTTTTGGATCTATTTTGACCGAACCCCAACAAAAATCATCTAATAATAATACCTACGGTCAAAAAACTCTCTAGTTAAAACTCATTTTTTCCTATAAGAATTAACTTTGTTTATTAGAGTTAGATATAGTCTACATCGTGAAGAAAATTTTTGATTTTTTGTCAATATATTTTTTTTAAAGAATTCGTTCCTTTATGGTACAATGAGACATAATCATAGTCAGAGAATTAAAAGGCCTAGAATTTTGATTACCAACTATTAAATGCTCATATTGTATTCTACAGTGAGGGTTCTGTTCCTATTAACGTGAGGATTCCAAATCTTTGAAAATAGTTTTATGTTCAGGAAAACAGGATTTAGGAATGCAGATAGACTTTCATGGTTGGCTTCATGCCAGCGTTCGTTACATCCCAAAAATGGCCAAGCCAGGCTCACATGTCCCAACTGTTCGTGTATTGCTATGATATGTAATGTGATCTTCTTTTGTCTCGTTATCCATTAGCTGATAGATTCTATATAGTTACAAAACTTTTGCTTAGCTTACACTAGGTTTCACCCAAGGAAGTTATCATTTATAAATTTAGGTGTGTACTTTATTTTCAGATCAAAAATTAGTATTTTTCCATGGCCCAAAAACACGCTCAAACACATACGACTGAGCCAGCGAAGCTTGATAGGGTCTGTAGAATTCACAGGTCTAAAACATGACTCATCCTTAATATTCAGTCGATAATTTAAATAATGATTGATTAAGGAATCGTCTATATTTATATAAATATGTATCATTCGGGACTAGCAGGGGGAGACCTCTAGAAGCTGCTTACTCAGCGGCTTCAGCTGAAATTCAGTGTATACTACGAAGAATTTAATTAGAAAAATAATTAATTAAAGAATTTTTACCTCGTGTTTATAAACAACTCTCAGGTTACCGGTAAACAAGGTTAAGACATTAGTTAGCACTAAGCTTCTGCTAACTTGTTATCCCAATAAGTTGTTTATTGATCACTAATAAAAACGCTAAACTGCTACAATTGATATGAGACGAATTGAGAGCTTTCCAGCCATTGTAGAAAAATTTTCGAGGCATAAAAGTAACAATATTACATGCAATTTTCTTTAATTTTTAGGAAGCTAGGTTAATACTAATAATACATTTTCTACAAGACTTTTGCCAAGTCCTTACAGAACAAGAATGGCTGAAAAAAATAATTTTCTTGATATCAAATAATGTATTATGCTTATAAATATTATTTATTTTGTGGTCTTTAATCCCACGTAAATTTAGATAATTTTTAGTGCAAGGGAACAGAATAAAAAATCTAACTGTCCCAGCCAGGACTCGAACCTGGATCCCCTGCTATCCGGGCCGGTGCATTTACCACTTATGCTACCGGGACAAGTCNGTCATACATTTTGTCACAATATATTATCTTGGAAATTGGGAAGTGTAGAGCGCACCCTAACAACACATATGTGCAAGATTTGGATCCTGCATTGATTATTATAGATATCGACGTCAAATCTAGGATTTTGGAGACATGAATAGAAGTGACTCTCAGCAGTGCCTGAACACCATTAGTAGTGGAGAGTGTGCGAGGACAGACGGCCTTCGGTATGAGAGATAGTCAGAGATATGGACCAGACCCACATATGTGCGGATACTTTTGACACTGCCTTCCTTCATTCTCATCTCCACTGAAGAAACCCGTAACTCAGTACGAAAATCACAAATTAGTTATTTATAGATAATTTATTTGGTTGTGGTTTTTTATCCCACGTAATTTTTAAACAATTAATGAGAGGGAATAGAATAAAATCAACAGATAGATTTTTTATTCTATTCCCTCTCATTAAATGTTTAAAACTTACTTGGGATAATAAACCACAACTAAATTAATATTTATAAATGAAAATTAAAAAGTAAATAACGAGAATCGATAAATAGCTAGACAATGTCAGCTCCTTCGAGCATAAGACGTTGTATTCGTCTTTCTCGTGGGTTAGGCTCTCGCTAGTGTGTTGGGAATTTAATAAGTTATCTAGCTCGTCCTAGTGGTGTAATGGAAATATACCGGCCCGGAAAGCAGGAGATCCAGGTTCGAGTCTTGGCTGGGACAGATATATTTTTTTACTAATACAAATTGTATTTTTTAAAAATTAAATTTGGCACAAAACAATGAATAACCGCTTTTCTTTATTTCTAAGCGTTAAAAAATAACATTTTCTAATTTTTTTTTTTTTTTTTTGTTTGGAAAGGTGTAAAACCTTGATATAAATCGATGTAAAAAAATATATTATTCCATGATATTCTTCGGTATATGTGATGACGATTGTATCTTCCGTAATGTTTGATATTTGTCATTTAAAATTATAATTGTAGTTAAATCTAAGCAATTCAAATTATTTTTCTTATAGAAGGAGAAAGATATTTTTTCTGAACTATTTTAACGAAATTTTAGAATAAGTTGAGGTAATTATGTCCATTACTATTGTCAAGGTTTTAAGAAAATGGATTTTCAGAAGCAAAGATACAATAAGATCCATGCCATCCAATGGAGGACAAAATCTCATAGCTTTTGAATTTTGCAACGAGCACCTAGGATGTGTTCTAAACTTAGGTAAAGGTTGATGTATAATTTCTTCAAAAAAATCTTGAAAAAGCCTAAAGATTGTGGAGTATTTATCATTTCTACAAATTTATAATAGATCGCAGTTCTCCAAGAAAATAAATTTGAGTGCCTTGCGTCAATGAATATACCAAAGCAAACAGTGTTAGTTACAAATAGTCTGAAGAACTTAGAATAGTACGAATCAAATATAGCTGTTCATCGACGTCATAGCAGTCATGTCTGACCCCAGTCAAGGTCTGTTTCTCAGACTCACGAGCCAATAACTTGGGTAGAGATATGACATATCGGCACTCCCACACCATATATACTTATATACTTGCTGACACCTTAAGGATTATGGAAATTTATAGTGAGTGATGCAAACATGCCGTGATGTAGAAAACGAAAAGTACGTTTAATGTTATTTATCAAAATCCGTCTCGTATCTAAGCAGATTTTTCATGTTTCATTAAAGACTTGAAAGTAAAACTAAATGATCAATTTGATATAATAGAGAAAAAGGGTGACAAGGGTAAAAGGTAATGTTGGCTGACACAAAAGTACCTGTACAAGAGAAGCTGGGTAGTACTGGTGAATTGTTTCTGGAATTTAAAAAAAACAAAAAAAAAAAAAAAACAGGTTATAGAGTACGCTATGGGGCTAAATGTTATGAAAATTAATGAAATTATTATTATTTATTTTTATTTTTATTGTCAAATTATCCCATCCAGTTTTGTAAATTAAAGTTCTATCTTTTAAGGACTGTTATATGGGCTCAAGGGATCAGATCGCGCATTCCTGGCGCGCTATGGGTTCAAAAGATTTTTAATTGAAAAATATTCTGGTTATACCCATTTGAATTCTCTTTCCATAGAATCAGTACATAGGGTGCAACTTTCTCAATGAAGTAAGGTGTAATAACTTGTGTAATAAGGTTGGATTCACTCAAGGACGAACTAAAAGTATTTTTAGTGTCATCAACCTCTGAGAGGGGGAGTTGCTTGTCTAACCGCATTTATTTTATTTATAACCTTTATTTACATATTACATTCTGTTAAAAATAAATAAAAACATTTTGTAATTTGATGACAATGAATAATAGAAAAAAAAAGACATTAATGAAAGTCACATGAGGAAAGGAGTTGACCAATGACTGCGTTTTTGATAGGGGCGTAAAAACTCTGACAACCCAATACAATAATAGTTTCAATTTATTCAAATTTAAATTTAAATCATACAGTTAGGGCAATTCTGAGTCTTTTAAATATATTTGCATTTTGAGAATTGATTATAGTGTAGGTTAAAAAAATTTCCGATTAATTATAACTATTCCATAAATTGTCGCTCCTAAATTCTATGACGATAAAGGCGAAGGAGATTAGTATTGCTCTCAAATAGAACGAAACTTTGTTCTCATAGTAATGAAAGTTCATAGTTGCAAGGAAATAAATGTTTTAAAAAAAAAAAAAAAAAAAAAAAAAAATCCTACAGTCAATAACATTTCAAATATAATTATTGATATAACATTTCCAAGCATGCAAAGCCCCCTCTCGTTCACAGAAACACCCATTGACAAATGGAAAATAAATCATTAAGTTGCAAGAAATCGTATTGCCTTAGTTGTATGTTATTGAGTGGTCCCAGAAATATAAGTGTACTGGGTTAATAAAATATAAATTTGAAAAATATTATAATGATAAACAAATAAATATATCCAGTTATCCCCAATGCTTCATGCAATATTTATGTTTCATTTTCTAAAATTGAAAGGAATTTAAATACTGTAGACCCTTGAATAGACTCTGGGAAGTTTCCATTTCGCAAGCGATAATAGATACTTCTTTACAGATACAACTATCAGTGCTTATTCTGGGGAGAAATAATTTCCAATGCTTTCAGGCTGTGCTTGCATTGCCAACCCAGCATTCGCAAAATTGTCATTCGTCTTTCCCCACCGTTCTTTTACGACGACAAACAGGGTAAATGTTCTAATGCTTACATAACTTTGACAGTTCGCATTTCACTGTTTACGGGTCATGCACCTAAAACTTCTCACTCCCACAATAAAGTCCTCTTAGAACCTGTTCCTTACTACAGACATTAGTTCCTCTCTGCTTCTACATTTTCTAACATTTCTACATTTTGAACAGCGGCGACAGGTGCCGTGGGAAAAGGTTCCGACAGTGCCACGCCCTAGCCAAGTACCAATGCCTTTCACTGTCTACGGATCAAGCGGGAACTACTACTCAGGGAGCCACGCACCTAAAACTTCTTACTCCCACAAAAAAGTCCTCTTTGAACCTGTTCCTTACTACAGACATTATTAGTTCCTCTCTAAATATTGCTACAATTAGGGCAGCTTGATTATTAACGAATTGAATGCTTAACATCTGCTTTAGTTGATCCCAGCTACAGAATACTGACACTTGTGTGCAAATATAAGATGCTTTGCTTTTAGCCTAGATTCAAATTAACTTAAAATTCAAGTAATTAAATCAGTATGACTAATTTTAACCCAATAACTGCATTTCTTTAAATGTACTAAGTATAAACGAAAAACAGCTTATATGAGTAGTAACATTAACTTATTTTAAAAATACGTTTTATTGAATTTAAGAGAGCATTAATAACACTAGAATGCATTTAATATATTTTAAGAACAAGATGTTAGGAAAATACTGAGGTCAAAAGATTCTTTTTTTTTCCCACAGAATAATAAATGATAAGTGATTATAAAATTCTGAAATATTACTTTCGTGTGAGCGCCTAATAAACCGCTATTTAAATATATAACGTAACAATAATTGTTATGATGAGTAAGAGTCATTTTATGAATTAATAAATTTTGAAAAATTCTCTATGAATGCTGTATACTATATATNATGTAGTTTACTGAAAACTAATAATATTTTTATGTACGTAATTTTTCACATTTTTTCGTAGATAAATTTTTAGTTTTAGGAATTTGACTACATCTCTTGACAAATCCAATGACTTTAAAAATGTGAAAATTTTGATTAATAAATTTATAGCTGTAACTCAAGTAATTATAACGATGAAGTTATCAGTGAATACTTTTTGTTTGTGTTTTGTCAATTTCATTTAGATGTATTAGTTCTATTTAATGATATTATATTTTAATAAATTAATTTTTCCTTTATCTCATCCGCATTTTTGAGTGCATATGTATACTCTAGATCTTCCTTTACGAATTTTCGCTTCGAATTTAACTACTCGAAAGCTAATAAAGATCAGTAATCCCCTCCTTTATTTATTGTCAGTATTTTTTTTTTTTTTTTGGATTGTAACTAATTGTAACTAACAGAGTTCTTATAGGCTTTTGATAAACCTTCTATCATAAAGGTTTACCCGAAATAAGGACAGATAAGTGATAATGTAAGCTCTGATCAAATATGTTTTTGGCATCATAGTGCAATACCTACACGAAAGCTAACCTGCGAGTAGCTGCAATGAATTAAATAATGATGATCTATTTTTGGCTACTCAAGCCACATGAAAATCACTATTCGCATGGTTTAAATAAGTATGTGATTTAAAAATAAAAGGGTTTATATTTTAAAACATATTGATACTTTAAATATTTATACAATGTTCTGGGGTTTTTTTTCTATAATTTATCTTTTTTCCTTCTACAGTCAAGAATATAAGATAATTAAAATCCTATCTTTACAGCCAAAGAGTATATCTAAAAAAAATAACAAAAAGAACTAGCATTAAAAATAAAAAAATAATAAAACAACATTTTAAACTGAAGTGATACCAGAGCGTCATAAATATTTAAGAATGTATAAGAATGGTAAACTAGTCATGAAAGCATTGAAGAGTTGACCTTGCCTAGTCACAAATTTCTTGATCAATTTAATGAGCTCCTTTTCAGATGATAGCTTTTAAGTTCAAATCTTTTTTTAAATAGATTTTCAAATCTTTTCCAAGTTCAAGAGAAATTTTTTTTTTTTAAATCAATGAATGAGTAATATGCCACCTATTGCTTAGATAACATGATGGAATATTCTAAGTAGCTCTTACAGTGAATAATAAATTCATGTTGGTGCATCAGGCTTTTCTTAGTGTAGTGTACTTTTCTCGATAGTGCTGTTATGTCGGGTTTGTGGTATGTGTCTGGTTTCTATGGCATTTCTTTAGTTTGGACCTACAGACGCTGGTATATTTCTGGTAGAAGGATTGAGGTTTTGATCTATAAAGCTCATGATCCTCTCCGAAGAAGTTATTTTTAGTTGGACTTAAATTCAACTTAGTGAGAAAATCTAAGGTGACATTTACTCCAAACCTTAATGAACTAAAATTTTAGTATGTGGTAATTTTGATGACACATGAGGCTTCTTTTGGTGCAGTGATCTTTCAGTTATGGCGAGTAATAGCAAACATAGGTATATACACGGCGTATATACTTTCTGTTTCGAATTTCCACCTTAGTAGAGCTTTATTATCAATTAAATGCCTCTCAATTTTATCAAGAAACTTGGTTTAAGCCAGGTTATGTAAAAATTCGTTTAGTCAGCCTCTCAAGAAACCTTTCTCATACAAAACTGTGAGGGCACAACTAAAATGTTCTTCCAACGCCATATTCAAATCATAAATATTTAGGATTCAAATGATGTATGAACTGAAAATCCCCCCCAAAAAACATTTGTTTATTCATAAATACTTCTTCTGAGCTTGACCATAAGTTACTTCTTGCCATGCTTTCGCGCATCATGTGATCTGAAAGTAGAATTCTGTTTTTGTTTAAGATTCAAATTGGTTAAAAGCTTTCAAATGAAAATAAGTTTTAATCTATGGATAGACCAAAAAACAGGGCACATTCTCAATTTTTTTTTTTTGCAAAATTTATGAACATAAAAATACAATAATCAATAAACAAAAAGATAATGATAATCACCCAGAGTTTTATGTGCCAGTGTAGTTGCATTTAATGTATTTTAAAATACTAATTATTTAATAATTTATCCGAAACTGTTTATATTATTTTTGTTGTAGTCCTTTAAATAATTGACTATTTTCTTCTTATCATAATTTTCTTCAAAACTATTTGCTTGGAAAATGAGTCATCCTCCTCTTCAAACCTCAATTTTTCAAAGTACAAATGTTAGGAACCTTAAAAGGGGGGCACAAGTCATAGATTTTTCTGAAGGTTCCATTATGTGGGAGTGAGCTAGACTGACTGTTGGATCTCCTCCTCTGCTTGTAGACCCCGCGACACTATGTGGTCCAGGACAGCCCTTACACGGGAAGCAGGCGGGCCGAGGAGCAGTACTCGTACTCATACGAGAGGAACTCCCGCGGAGCCCCCAGCCGCAGTTACAGCTCCTCCTCAGAGGTGATTTCCCGGAGTGCCACCGGCCCGGACTCCAACTACTCGTACAGCACTGAGCGGTCCAGCTCCAGCGGTGGCGGATATCCCGGCTCCTATCACTCCTCCTACAGCTCGACCACTTCCGGCCGACTCCCCGGAGGCACAACTTATCGCCATTACTCTTACAGAGTCTAAACCCCTATCCTAAACCTCAACCGCTTCCTGGATCCTCACCTATCCTGAAAAAATTTTGAAAAAAAAAAAAAAAAATTCACTCTTTTTTTTTTTACTTTGATATATCGCTGTCTATTTTTCATTCTATTCGTTATAAAGTTATTCATTCTCAAGACACAATTTAATGAATTTAACAATTCTACTGAAGCCTTGAAACTGAAATTAAAAAAAAAAAACCTTCAATTGTATAATAATTTGAACTATATTTTAAATTATCATTAAGTATTGAGCATGCTTGTTACTGTGACAAATAATTAAAAACCAATATACATAATTTCTTAATTAGATCGGACCTTTTTTTAAGGATTCTGTAATAAAATCTGCGATAAAATGTTTTATGTATAATATTCATATTACTTTTTTTTTCCAATTATACTTTCCATCTAAAATTTTATTTAACAGAATGACAAGGCCACATTTTATTTATTGAGAGCCTTCTTTAAAATTAGTCGATTTGAAGATCTCGGAGTGGTTAGAGGTATTGTTTATTCCCTAATATATTAACAGATTTTTAGAATCTACTACTAACAGTACTAGCATTAGTGACCGGCATTGCCTTGCTTCGCCTTGTCATGATACACTTAGCTACAAAAGTAAATTTTTGATACTAAGAGTTTATTTTATAGTTGCTTCGCGATATCATGAAAAAATAGTTAAAAATCCACATACTATTGGCAGGTGCAAAGTAAACAAGCTGGTATTTAGATTAGCTGGGAGCTAGATATTAACCTAATATAAATGCCTTTTAATATTAAATCCTATGCTTTATTAAACAGTACATTATAGATTCTTCCCTCATAATTTGCATTAAATTTACAAATCTTTAGGCTCCTAACCTCAAACATCCTTCTCTCATCCATTATGAATGATTTCTGCTCCTCGCACCTACTATATTCTCAAATAGAATTTTTCTTCTCTGGGGAGTCCTATCAAGATTTTCCCAATCCAAGCCATATATCCCCAATGTCCAATTTTCTCTTCTCCACTGAATTTCCACATATTCTAAGTGTTCTTCTGGCTTTCTCTGGAATTCCATCGTCTTCAAGTCTTCGCATATCCTCTGAGAAATTCAATAGGTAAGGAAAAAAAAAATTAATCATTAGTTTATATGCATGGAAACTATGAATTTATTTTGTGTATAGTGCATGGTTTAACTGCATGAAGCTTATTCTCTATAAGCCTTGGACACTGAAACACATTTGCATAATTATTAACTAAAATAAACAACTATTTGTTTAAACTTTTAATTAATTAAATACAAACAGAATTTGGATAGAATAACCGCTCCAAAATTGGTTCATTATACAGTATTGGAAATAAACCTAAGAAAACTTTTGCATTTATTCGAGTCTCTCTTTTTTCTTTTCTTTTTTTTTTTTAATATTTTTTTAGTTTCAGTGAAAATACAGCTAGTTGGCATATGTCAATATTCATTAATTTTACCGCAAACGGATGAATATTATCAGTTTAATTTCTTATATTAAAATCAAGGAATTATTTTTATAAATTAATTTATCATAAATATTGATAGTAAAGTTCTCAAAATAATTATCAATACGTTTGTTACTAAAGATAAAAATTAATGCAAGATTTTATTACGATTGATTTTTTTAGCTTTGGTTTTGATTCAATTTTGGTTTCATCCTACGATGAATAGGATATTTTTTTTTTTAAACATAAACAAAACTCTGTTACTTTTATAACCTCTTAACCTCCCAAGCATCTGCTTTGAGTTAGAGGGGTTAGAGCGAGGGACTTGAATCAGGGATGCCATCACGCAAATGACAACATGCGCTAGCTTTAACCTTTTGCGAGCATCACATATTCAGGAGATTATCGGATCGATCCACTAGCTGGCTACGACCACAAATCCCTACAACCATATTCTTCTACATCAGTAACAGGCATTCCGAAGAATCCGACCTCTGCACATGTAGGGATATGCTTAAAAGAACCTTATTTCCAAGAATCCATAGGTTGTGTTAAACATTTATGACCCAGGAAATGTTATATAACCGAACTACCTCCCTTTAAACATATTCTTCTACATCTGNTTTAATAAATTGTATATTAATTTGTCATATAATTGTGTTTTTTATTTATTAATGACATTGGAGTAGTATACATAAAATAAAGGTGCAAAAAAAAAATGCTATTTCTTACCTTGATTTAATTAAATCCGAATTAATTTCATAAATATGTTTAATAATTAAATTTACTTTTAAAGCTTTTGTCAACAAACCTCTCTTAATCTCATTAACAAAAATATTATTGAAATATTATGTTTTCATAGTCAATTTCTGTAAACAATGAGCTCAATATTAAATGACTATCGGATGATCCTAATCTCTTTTTACATTTCATTTATATTTTGTGTAATTTTGTAAGATGAAAACATCTATTTTGATTTTTTAGAAAACGTTTTAGATCAAATGAATTTTAAAGTAGAATTTCTTTATTATCCTCATATATGCTTTCATCAATAAATGATCATTTGAACTGCAGATTATATTGCACTGTCATAATCCACTTCTAAATCCCAATTTTTTTCTTAAAACAATTAATAAAATGGAAGTCATTCTATCTGTATATTAAGATGCATTGATTTATGGGTAACTTTTGAAATTTTTCTTCTAGTTCATGTAATCTTTCGAATAGAAGTATATTTTTCTCTTAGTAATATTATCTAGAGGTGGGATGATTTTTTATATTACCATTTTTTAGTAAATGTTTTAATAGTTTTTTCCTTCTCTCTATCCTTTACTTTAACTAAAGAAAACCAAAATAAAATCAAGTAAATTACTCTGATACATTTTCTCATTTTATTCGATAATTTTTATTTAAATGCAGTACAGCTTTTAAATGTTTATGGATTTTTTAAATTTTTTAAATCTACAAATCCAACAACAGCTAAAATTTATTTGAAACTAAAGAGCTTATAGAAATTCTGATAACACTAAAATAATGGGTAAATATAAAATGGTACTAAATTTTCATGAATAGCCCACACATTGCTTTATATATAACATATTTGCTGTACATATGCTACATTCAGATATGTGTTCTTAAATTTTTGCTGAAAAAAGTATTAACCATCAGCTAGTGAGTGATACTCCCCATCCCCTCTAATATCAAAAGTTCACCAGCAAGAAATTATAATAAGATGAATTTTCGGAATATATTTATGACTTATAATCTCATTACATTACGATTTGAATATATTAAGTAGGTAGGTACATAAGTTAGCTATTTTGATTTTTCCATTAACTTGAAACATAAAATCGAAAAACTAATGGCAGTAATATGAACTGATTATGTACATTCACGAAGTAAATTTAGTAAAAATAAATGTGGGGCTAATTATACAATTAATATTATATTTGATTAAGAAGATCAGACTAGTTTGAGAAATAATAAAAATGTCCCTTAAATTTTTATAAAGCTATGTGCAATTATTATATGCTTAATAAATAATCAAAGTGTTCATCAATTTATGATCCATCTAAGCCTAATGCTATTTCTAAATAAATGATGATATTCTAATATCAATAATGTATCACAATCATCTTGTGATGATCATTGTCTGATAAATAAATATGACACTTCATCTCTTTAAATTTTATAATTTGTTTGCTTTCTTCCTTCTTTTTATTTCTTGTTTATGCTTAAATCATATTTTGGAGATAGTTTAAATTTTTCCTTTCTAAAATATCCCTTCTGATATCCCTTCAGAGATCGAACATTTCTCTGCTCACTTTTTTTTTTAGCTTAGAATGCTCACGAAGAATGATGACAATTAACGCTACAGGTTAGCTGAAAATCATTTAAGCACGTATTGTGCATATATGTGTGTGTATATATATATATAGAATCTACTACTAACAGT
>KZ809432.1:122984-134189 GCA_000696205.2 Oncopeltus fasciatus
AGTGAGGAATTAGCACCCTATATATATATATTTATATGTGTGTGTGTGTGTGTGTGTGTGTGTGTAATATATTACATACATTTACGTATGTCAGTATATAATTAGTGTATGTAAATGAAGATTTGATTTTTTTTTTCTTACTGCGTTAATGATAATTTACATAGATATTTGATAACAATCAAAACGTCATATAGCTTGTTAATATGAGTATATTAAAATTATTAATGGTTATGCATTTAAGTATATGATCTAACCCTCTAACAGTAAGGTTGGGGTTAGATCCGACCCCAGCAAGTCTGATTGTTTATTACACCCTCCTCGTTTCTCTGAGAGCGCTGTGGTTCGCAGGTACCCTACCAATCAATCCCATATGGAAGTTTATATTACATATAAGTTTTTCTTTCTCTTCTAGTATAAAAAAAAAAAAAAAAGAAAGCACATCAACTTCTTAGAACTCCTGAGGGGATATACAATGAACGTATGAGGCAGGAGGCTGCGTAAGAAGATGGCGACGATTTCGATGAAGAAAACTCGTCAGAAACCGAGGACGGTTTGATTTCAAATAGTGACGACGAGGATGATGCGTTTCATTGTGCGGCAGGAGCGGCCGATTTTGATATAGCTGATAGTATTGATGATGATAGAAATTTTGAACTAGGTAAAGACTTAGAAACAATATGGACAAACAAACCCATCCATTCAAAATTTTCAAGAAAACCAACGTCAAATATTATTATCCATCTCCCTGGTCCACGTGGGGAAGCAGGGGAGGTCACTAGTGAATTAGAAATATTTGTATTATTTATAGATTCAAAAATTATTGAAAAAACTGTTTTATATACAAATCTGGAAATCGAGAAATCTAAGCAAGAGTACAATTCGGTCCAGTGGTTTCTTTCACCAACTGACGAAGTTGAAATAAAAGGTTTGATTGGCCTTCTCTTCATGAGTGGGGTCCTAAAAAATTCTATGCTCAGTTTAGATGAGATTGATAGGCTGAGAGCAACCTATGGACCTGTGTTCCGTTGTACAATGTCCAACAAGAGGTTTGCGTTTCTTCTAGAAAACCTCTGCTTCGATGATAAATCTACAAGAGAGGCCAGAAAAATCAACAATAAATTTGCTGCATTCAGATAAGTGTGTGACATTTTTGAATTACGTTTATATGGAATGTTTCTTTTATGATATTCCTCTTGTAATCATGTTCCTACTTTTGTTCCTACCTATTGTCTATAAAAATAATAAATACTTTTTTTTAACAACTCTACAATGTGTTTGTTAGATAATAAAGCATTTCCCCATTATTCCTTTCTTATTTTACCATGAAAAATCGGTATTTGGAGGGTGGGTTCTGATCCAACCCCACCTTACCATTTATGTCAGGAAAATCCACCTTACCGTTAGAGGGTTAAGACCCACCTGCATTATAATTAGTTTTTAAATTATTTAAAATGTCAATTATTAATTAAAAATCATAACATATATACATACATGTTCTCTGATACTTCAAATTATGTTAAGTCAATTTTAAAAATACATTTCCTATACTTCAATATAGAACTTTGTTTATTACAGTTTTTGTATTCATATTATGTACTATGTTACTATTGGTTTAGTAATATGTATTTGGCTTTTTAACAAATATCTATAAAATCCCATTATTTTTTTTTTTTCAGGTTATGCTTCTTATTTGCTTAGACTAAAACCTCCAGAGTCTAATGGAACATTAACAAATTTAGATAAGATGCACATTATTGCGGTATGATTTTCTTTATCTGAGTTAAATGAGTCTTTAAAAAGAGAGAATACGAATATTATAAAATAATTTCCGTTTCAGCTTGCTGAAGAAAGGAAAAGGAACATTAAACGGAACAAAACAGATGGAGATTTAAATGATCTAGAAACAAAAACTAAATTACTCAACGGCTTTCCAGGAGCTAAAGAAAAAGCACCCCCTAATAAGTTAGAAAGACAGCTGAGCAAACCAGAAGTCACTAGTAAAAAACCATTAAGAGAAACCAACAAAGACGTTTCAGAAGATGAATCAAGTGATTCTGTGTCTAGATTAACAAGACAAGACAGCGACAATAGGCTAGAAAGAGATGTGTTATCAAAAGAAGAAGTTTCTGTTGATGTGCCACTGAATGAAGAACCAGAACCACCTAAGCCAGAAAAAAAAGTAAAGCAGAAGAAAAACAGTTTATCAAGAAATGCGTCACTTCAAGAAGCCCCAAAAGAAAAGGTGGAAGAAGTTCCACAAAAACAAGATACGGAAAAAATTGTACTGGAAGACGTTAATGATGTATTGATTACCTCTGAGCCTGGCTCTCTTCCTGAAGATACTGAAGAATTTAAATCTTCTTCTGAAAGTGAACCGAGAACATCAGAATGTCATGAAGGTGACAAACCTTCAGAAAATCTTCCGCTCGGTGAAATAGAAACAGAAGCCCTCCCACCAGAAGCACAAAGTGTAGATACTATTAATGTTGAACAGACTGTGGAAGAGCCTTACTCTTCAGAACAGCCAGTCCAAGAAGAAGAAAAGAAGGAAACAGATGTTTCTTCAACACCTATATGTGAAGAAACTCCCATTGAAGCCATAAGTGAGGAATTAGCACCCGCAGAAGCCAATCAAGAAGAAGAAGAAGAAGTCCTTCCATCAGAGCTAAACAAAGAAGAAGTTACTACAGCAAAAGATGAAGTAGAAAGTATTCCCACTCCTTTTGAAAACAGAGAGAAAAATGAATTAACAGAAAATATAACTGAACTCAGCACAGATGACGTTAACATTGAAATATTAAAAGAAAATGAACAAATTAAACTACCAGAAAATGAACAAGTTGAACTTCCAGAAAATGAACAATTTGAACTTCCAGAAAATGAAGAAAAAGACAATGCCGAGATTGAAGAAATTACCAGAATCCCATTAGAAAATGATGCAGATATTTCAGTTGTACCAAATGACTCTGAGAAGGAAGGAGAAATAGCAATTACCAAGTGTTCGCAGACTAAGACTGCCATAACAGAAACCACGTCAGAAGGAGGAACTGAAGTGACCAGCACAGTGATCACTAGCACAGAGGTCATAAGCACGGTGATAACTAGTAAGACTGAAGTAACTGTTTCTGAAAACATAGTGGAAGATGAGAGTCGAACGAGCGAGAGCGAAATCACAACAAAAGAGAATCAACCCGAACCCCTTATAGAAGAACCGCAATCTCCTTGTGATGCAGACATAATCACAAACAAAATGAACTCTAACGATATTTGTGAAGTTCTTTCAGATGTCCCTGAGGAATCCTAAATTTCCAAGCTGTATTATATGTGTGTCTTTACCTTTCCATTTTCATGTTTCAGAAGTACATGTTTGATTTGTATGTCTATTTTCCAAAATAAAATAAAAATGATAGTATAGTTGCAGGCTAGAAATGGTTTTTTTACAATTTATTTATTAAATAGGATAATTGTATCGTATTGCTACTTGTAATTTTGATATTATTTATTGCATTGAACTAAATATTTATTAATCTATATCAATAAATGTATAACAATACTTTATATGATTACTTTTCCTTGCTTTTTCCTTAGACTATCCAAGTTTTTCTGATATTAACTAAAAGTACTTACAGCGTGGATTGAAAACCATGATTAATGATATTTTCATATTAATGAAGAAAAAGTTCTATAGGCCTAATATTATTTTATTTTTCATAATATGGGGAAAATCAGGAATATATATGGAATACATCTATGACTTACCTTTGTTATTTGATTTCGCCACTACAACAAGCTTAAATATCGTGGTTTTATTTTACTTTATATTTGTTTTTGTTTTGCTGTTGTTGTTTTTTTTTTGGGGGGGGGGGAAGAGAAACTTTTCATTCCTTAAATAAACATTTGCAGATGGAAAACACTGTAGATTAAAAAAAAATAATAAATAAAAAGCAGCCAACAGGCTGAGTTAAGTCGAAATGGATTGCACTGTTTGTCCTACTACGGATTGTTCATAATCCATAATTATCTCCTTGTAGCTGTATTCTATGAAGAACAGGTGTTATAACATGTTATATGAAGATTTAGAAAAGGAAAACCTTTATTATGGAACTCTGAAGTCTTCGTTAGGGATACAAATTATAAGTTATAAGTAAGCTATTCAGGCTGACGCAAATTCAAAGAAATTAATAACTATTTTAATAAACTTCTTATTTTGAGAAGCCAATTATAATTTTATAATAATAATATTGGGTGGTCTTGGTTCTCCCAANAAAGAGTTTAAAAAACACAAAGAGAATACCAATTGATTGATACATAAATAATTTTATTTTTATAAAAAAATTAAATTGTTGCTATATTGAAGAGAGTTGTCAGTATTGAAAGCGATATGTTCAACCAAATTTTGAAATAATAACACTAGCAATAATACAAGGTTTTCACCTTTACACTCATTTATTGTTCTCGTAATAGTTAGTTCCATTAACTCCTATATGTTTTAGGAAAGGCAAATGTTCAATATATACATGTATATAATATATACATGTATATACATGTATATAAACGTATATAAATGGTTTTTTAGACCAATTTCCTGTACCCACACATAACTGTGCAAGAAAGACAGCCTTTAAATCTGTAAAATGGTTGCTAAGAAATTAATATTTAAGAATCGACAAAAAGAAGGCGTAGTTACAACAAACCATACAGGTCCAGGGGGGGGTGGGGATGAGTTAAGGATGTATTTGTACTTGAACTACGGCGCACTAGAAAAGTTATATGGTCAGCACACCATTGAACATACACATTTTTTGTTTAAGAAACAAGGCGTAGTTCACAAGAGAATGAAAAAGAAAAAAAACCAATCCCTTAATTACCTATTCATATAAGCCCTGGGGAAAAATACCAGTTGAGGATGTGTCCTTTATTCTCGACACAAGGCATATTAGCGAAGTCGTGTGGTCAGCACACCATTAAACTTATACAATTCAATCAAACAATTAATGAGAGGGAATAGAATAAAAAATCTATCTGTCCCAGCCAGGACTCGAATCTGGATCTCCTGCTTTCCGGGCCGGTATGTTTCCATTACACCACCGGGACGAGCTAGATAAATTATTAAATTTCCAACACACTAGCGAGAGCCTAACCCACGAGAAAAACGAATCCATCGTCTTATGCTCGAAGGAGCTGACTTTTTGTCTAGCTATTTATCGACTCTCGTTATTTACTTTTTTAAATTTTCATTGATAAATATCAATTTAGTTGTGGTTTATTACCCCACGTAAATGTTAAACAATTAATGAGAGGGAATAGAATAAAAAAATCTATCTCTCCCAGCCAGGAATCGAACCTGGATCTTCTGCTATCTGGGCCGGCGTGCTTAACCATTGCACCACCAGGACGAGCTAGATATCTTATTAAATTCCCACTACAATAGCGAATGCCTAACCCACGAGAAAGACGAGAACATCGTCTTAGCAGTCCTCCTCCTTAGCAGTCCCTTAACAGTCCCTTAGCATCCTCCTTAGCAGTCCCTTAACATCCTCCTTAGCAGTCCTTAGCAGTCTCCTAAGCACTTTAAACTAATAAATATTTATAAAGAAAAATTTATAAAAAAAAAGTAAATGACAAGAGTCGAAAAATAGCTTGACAATGTCAGCTCCTTCAAGTTAAGGACGATGTTATCGAATTTCTCGTAGGTTCCTCCATGACCCTAAGTGGTTGAATGGAAGGCTAACACTTAAATAAAAATAATAAAAAAATAGCGTCTATTTTATTCTATAAAATAGTTTAATAACGTCAAATATCGAGGAAAGATTATATAACAAATACAAGTCTTATCAAGCTTAGGACAGGTAACTTTTCGAGTACTTAACGCTTCAAAAAAGTTCTAGATAGGAAATGGTAAGTTCTGTCTAATACTAAATAGACTTCGAATCACTACTTTGCTTAAGTCGAGTAAACCCTAT
This sequence comes from Oncopeltus fasciatus, assembly GCA_000696205.2. NCBI lineage: Eukaryota > Metazoa > Arthropoda > Insecta > Hemiptera > Lygaeidae > Oncopeltus > Oncopeltus fasciatus. The sequence goes on from KZ809432.1 coordinate 128,948, forward strand.
GGAGGAAATGTTTAAATAATGTGTCCAATATAATTGGCAATTTCATTCGTGTCAGTCAGGATACATTTGAGAGTGCCCATGCCATTAACTTTTTTTTTTCTCACTATTTGAACCCATTATTATGTGGCTATTTAATTTAGAAATAAATTTTCTCCACAAATATCTTTCGATTGTAAATCTGGTGAGAGTTACATATTTTTTCCAGGTATTGGTTTAAGTGCAAATGTTTTTGCTAAACGCAAATTATTAAGCGCAAATTTTTGCGGAGCTTCACTTCAATTTTCAATAAACTCGTTTCTTGTGGCAGCATTGCTTTTAATTTATATTTATCATATGAAAAAAAAGAGAGGAGCCTCCGAAATGTCAAACCTGCGGAACTCAAATAAATATCAGACATTTTTCTCACTTAATATCAAATTGAACAAGGGAATAATTATTGCGAATCCTTTTAAAAATAACTTTATTATTTTAAAGAGAAAAAAATGTAGGTCAAAGCGGACCCTCGTTTTCTGATAATTTACCAGCACGACTTCTTATCTACGTGGGCTCTCATACAGCCGTCTACGAAATTTCAATCTAGAGGTCTCTTAGCCTCCTAGACAGACGAATTAATTTGCCACAACTAGAGGAAGGCGGGCAGAATCCAGTCACTTTTATGGGGACCCATCTTGATGATGCTCAACTAGGAACCTTTAACTACAATAGAAAATCCGTGTAAAAATAATTTGCAATTGTTAAATATTTTAAATAAAAAAAGTTAAACCCAGAATTAGTTAACCTAGTAGAAAGGCTCAAACTTTCTTTTTTTAACTCTTTTTTGGTTTCTGCAAATCATCTGTTGGTGAGCGCTTTCGGACATTGTCCATCCTCGTGGCCGAATACATGTGTTCACTGTCACTGTCTGTATTCAACCAGAAGATGGTTTGCAGAAACCAATGAAGACGGATTACAAAAGGTATGAAAGTTCTATATTCATTGGTAGTCATAATAACCCTTTAGATTTTTTTTTTTTTTTAAGTAAGAGAGAGAGAGTATAAGACACCCTTGAAGACGTCCTGCGGGAGGCTTTTGAACGCAAGCACTTTCTAATATCCTTCCTTAAAACCATCTTATAAACTCTCATTTAAGTATTGCTTGACAGAAATTGTCTTATATGAGTGAGGAGGGGGGAGAATTTCAGGGAAGGGGGCTAGTCGTATCCAAGGAGGGCCCCTTGTCCCTTGTCAAGTTTTCTTTAGGTGTGTGCACAGCACTCTCCATCCCACCTGTTCTTGATATAGTTATATATATATATAAAGTTACATGAACTTATTTACTACCATATTATAAAATAGTAAATAAGTTCATGTATANGACAGATAGTTTTTTATTTTCTATTCCCTCTCAATAATTGTTTTATTTTATAATATTTGTCAAATAGTTTTTAGGCTAAATTTAGCAATATTTTAGATGTGACAATCTTTTTATTTAACCGGACTCAAGTCCCAGAATAAATTTTTATTTACATTTTCAAAAAATATGGAATTTGCTTTAAAAAAAGTAGTGAACACGATCTTTGAAGTATTTTTTTACGATACATTATTGTTAAGTATTTTCATTTATATCCTTTTTTTTTTTTTTTTTTTTTTTTTTTTTTTTTTTTTTTTTTTTTTTTTTTTTATCAGTGGAGCAGATGATTGTTAAAAAATACTTAATATACTTACTACTTACTATACATGCTATATTGAAGAAGCTTATTATATATAATATTACGAGTATGTAAAAGCTTTTGTATCTCTCATAATATCGAAGATATGAACGATTATTCGGTTTGGTTACTCTCTCAAGAAAATCATCTATTTGAGGAAAAAATTATGGTAGCACGACAAAGGGGGAAACAAATGTAGATTCTGACACTTTTATCTTAAAAACAAAATTTCGAGGTCGTTAAGTGTGACCAACTCGAATATTTTCCTAGTCTAACTCTTAATTTAACTCTCTCAAGCTTATATGAAGTTCATACGAAATAAGGTACTTAACAAGGTCAGTAAGTTCCTAAATTCATCAAAATCAGTTCAATAGTTTTCGGTAAATTTGATAATGAACTAAATAAAATAGTCAACCCATGGCTATTACATTGACATATAACTTCTATAGTCCCCGATAAAAACATCTACTTACAGGATAACTGTTGAGATTCGGAAATATAGAGACCAAATATGTTCTGTATAATTTGGCTGCAAAGCATTTTTCAACATTCAACCATCTTAGATTTGATGGAATAAAGATCATCTGAAATGAGTCAAACTACAGGAAAAGATAAAACCAACTACCAGATTACATTAAATACGCTCAGTGGTATCAGAGAAAACTCGTGTACCGCGTACTAACATTTTTTACGGGTTTAACTTTCTAAACGTAAAACATCAAAATAGTTTTTTTTTTTTTTATAACAAAATAAACTAAAAAAAAAAAAAATGTTACCCTTGACTTTTTACTTCTATTAGAAAAACAATTTAAAAAATATGTCAGTCCTCCTAAATAGGAAGCTTCATCCTCCCACTTTCCCCCAGGCTTTTAAGAATATAATAGTCAAGAATAAATGACCATTATATTCTAATATAATATAATGAAATCCTTCATAATGAAAGGAAATGTTAATAATTTTCACTGCACTGGCGTAGGTAGTCAGGTAATATTTTATTTATTTTGTATCTTTCATTGTTTTACAGCTTTATAGCTTTTTTCTCACTAGCATTAAATGTTTAAACAGTGTGGACTGGAATCCACAAGGGTCCGTGACTTTATAAATATAGGTATAGCTCTTTTTTTTACTTGTATTGTGCTTAAATATTGAATTAATTCTTATAACATGTAATTAGTTTTTAAATTATTTAAAATGTCAATTATTAATTAAAAATCATAACATATATACATACATGTTCTCTGATACTTCAAATTATGTTAAGTCAATTTTAAAAATACATTTCCTATACTTCAATATAGAACTTTGTTTATTACAGTTTTTGTATTCATATTATGTNTTATAATAATGTCTGAATCCAGCTTTCTTATGATATAATTTGAATAGGAGATCAGAACATAACAGGAACAGCGGGAGTTGAGGGTGGTATCGACCAGCTAAGAGTGTATGTGAGCTCTTTGTGTGTTCTGATATTCTAATAACATTCTGCCCTGATATCGAGTCATCCAGCACTGATGAGAAAATTTTAAGTGTACGGGGATGATGGTGGTGAGTCATAGTAGTAGTATTCTGCCCTGACTCTCACTACAATGACTGAAGTTTAATAATGAACGAACCTACTACGGAGATGATAAAAGGGTGTGGGAGCTTCATATGTGTTCTGATATCCTAATAACATTCTGCCCTGACATCGAGTCATCATCCTGTCGCAATTTGCCTGTGTTTTTTATTTTATTATTTATTATGTCGCCAACCTCCCCCCACACATCTTAGTAAAAAACTGACTATTGAAATTTTCAAATTTCTGCACTAAGAGAGCATTTAGGTAGGCATTAAGTAGGGGTGGTAAGAGGAAATATAATAGGAGGTATTATAACATCCTCCATAATAACCATATATATAATAGGAGGTAGCAAAACATCCTCTTTAGGTGTTCTGATATCCCAGTAGTTCCCCTACTCCCACATTAAGTCGGCTGGCCGCCTTGAACTTTATGAACAGAACCTCCCCTTTCATAAATCCCCACTCACTCAATCTCTCTCTCTCTCTCTCTTTTTGCCCTAGTGTACTCGAAATAATAAACAGAATATAATATTATATCACACATGAAGACTCCGCTAGTGAACTGGCAGAGAGAGAGACTGAGTGAGTAAGAGATATTGAGCAAGAAGGGGTCAATATCTCTTACTCTTTCTCTCTCTTTATGAGAGATAGCTATATGAGCTCTTTAATTGTTCTGATTTCCTAATAATAATTCTCCAAAAACTACCTCCTTTTCTTACTACCATTTTTTTAGTCAGTAGAGTGAGGGAGGCTTTTCTTAAAAAATGGAATGAAATTAAAAAAAAAAAAATTATCACCAAACATTTATTTAATTTATAATGTATAAGAGCCGATCTTTGGGCCCAATATACTCGGTCCCAGGATTAGGAGGACATGTTCATGAAGGAGCTCATTGTAGTCATTGATTAAGAGATACGTTATTTCGTAAATAACGTAAATTATTTCTATGAGAGGTGTCCTAAAGTAAATGTTGAGCTCCTTGGTTCTTCTGGTATCCTATTAGTTATGTGACTTCACCTGAGTTTCATTTACGAAATTGGTGGATAGATTTTTAAGAAATTGTTTTATTATAAAAATTTCTATTGATATTCTATTATATTGATAGTATAAGTAAGTGAAATAAATAATTTAATATATTTTTTGAATATACTCCACTAGGCAAACAAAACTTTCCCCGTGATTGCTACTTTTGAGACGTTATTTCACGTAACAGTTATGCCCTACCATGCTTACCTAATATAACCTTCCAATATTTGATGCTGGAAAAATAGATAAATACAGTTGACGACTGCTGTAAGGTTTTAATGTCACAAATGACCCACAGCTTATGATTGAGATTGCGGATGGGCAAGTTTTCGTTGTTCTTTAGTGGAATTGTTTATTTTTGGTTTATGAAATTTTCCTTAAGTCATTTAATGTGTTTTTTTAAATAGTATTAATTTTCTATGTGCGTGTAAGTAATGAGTTTTTAAATCATCCATGCTTCTTTTACTATTAATATCTGTTTAAATGAGTACATTAACTTATTTTGCTTTCTGGGTTGTAATTTATTCAAGTCTCAAAGAAGTACAAAGTTATGTGGTAGTCTACTTCAATTAGGAAGGCTTTTCATATTAATAACTCAGGTCTTATGATATTTCATTTGTTTGAATTAAAAGTTTTATTTCCTGATGGTTCTCATATGATCTCATATATTTCTCTTTGGCAAGAACAGCATTATACTATTATTATTATCATGGGTACTACAGGCTGATTGAAAATACAAATAACAGTTTTTTTATATAATAATTTGTAAAAATAACTATATTATTTGAATGAAAACATTTCATTCATATTTTATACTCAGGTTATAATGTGAATTATTATGTTCAGATTACATGTTATATTCATAGATATATTTATAATTTATGCCAATATTAGTCAAATTTATTTCAGCATTATATTAAAATATAAATATAATTATTAATGCATTGATCATTTTTATTACTGATAAAA
>KZ809433.1:23385-60514 GCA_000696205.2 Oncopeltus fasciatus
TTATATATATATATATATATATATATATATATATATATATTACGAAGGAGATTGTTAGGTTAATGTAATGTAATGATGGAGTGTGGCTGGTGAATACTGTATAGGGTATACTCCTGTAAAGGGAGCAAGGACTGTTTTATCGAGCTCGTGTGAAAAGGGCGTAGGGACATGTATCCCTTGAGATCGCGGAACTGAGACAAAAGGACATCGAATTACCCCCATCCATAAACAGGCTCTTCTGAATAGGGCCTTCAGGAAGTGGGGCTCTCCCCCAACGAAGAGGGTAATAATTCCATCTTATACGGCCCTTAGCGAAAGATCTGAATACCCAATCTGCTATCCATTGTGTAATGATTATTTATAAAGCAAATATTTTGAATTTAATTACCTAATTCGAAATAAATTGTGATACTATAAATGGAAGTATGTCTTATTTATTCTAAATAATTTTCCCCACCCGTTCTTCCTGGACAGTCTAGAGCCAGCCCTAGCCGTCTAATTGTTTACCGACTTATAGCCTTCTCCTGCTTGTAAGATAAAATATGGTAATTCTCAGTATTACCAGAATTACTATAATAACTTTAATTTTCACTATGAGTTATTAGCTCTTATCTAAGTCTACATTGAAACGAGAAATATTCTTAATTTTCAATACTCTGCTCGACGAATTTTTCTTTCTTAACGAATTTCTTATTACTAGGTACATAAGGGAGTGACCGTTTTATCATTCGAGATTTCAAAGGACTAATTTATACTTACCAATACAAGATAATTCCCCTTATAAAATTTACAAAGCTTGATAAATCCCATTCAACTTCCTCAATAAAAGCCTCGGTTTAGTGGTTAATTGAAGAAAAATTACAGTGTCTTACGAAATTCTCTTAATTTAGGTCATTAATGGAAAAAATACGCAACTCGTAAATATAAATATTAAATATGAAGGCGAAGGTTGACCACAGTACCCAGCGGAGGTAGTTTGGAAAATTTAACAGTGGGACATACGTCGTAGGAAAGTAAGAAGAGCTCCGGGCGACCCCATTAATGGATATTGATGAGGTTCTGCAGGAAGCTGTTGAGTTGAATCCGTATATAAGCAGTCGCGAACTTCCCAAATAGATAGTGTGTCAAAAGATACAGTTAGTCGCCATCTACTCTCCACGGGAAGGCGAAAAAGAGCAGCAGAGACTTGACTCCTCACGAACTTACTCCTCAGCAGTCAAGCACAAGTTTAGAAAGAAAATTATTTAATACTCTTCTGATATGAGATTTTACTCGAATATCGATCTGTGATTAAAAGTGGGTTTGCTGGCGAAATCCGAATTCCTATTAGTAAAACATCAATGATATGTGAGTTTTTTTGTTTGTTTTTTTTTTGTTTTTTTTTTGGGAGGGGGGATTTTTAAAATGCTAATCATTTTGATGGAAGTTTATTGAAATCAGAACTCTCCTGCAAACAACTGGAAAAATTGTACGCGAAAGATTGTATGCTCTCATTATCGTAAAATGAGTTTTATTCCAACAAAATAATGATCGTTCTCACACTTACAGTCGAGCCAAAGAAAAGTTTAAAAAACTTAATGAGTACAAACGCCTGTCTCATCCACCTTATAGTCCAGATCTCGCACCATCGGATGCATCTCGTTTTGATCTAATTAATATTTTTTTAAGATGAAATTGCGCTAAAAAGATATCTTTGATTGCCATTCAAAGGAATGGTATCAACGCATCGTGCAATTGGCTATCAAATGGCAAATGACAATAGATAGCAATGAACTATACTTCAAGTAATAAATATACTTTGTTTTGTAATCAAATATATAATAAAACAAATATTTGGTTAAAAAACGGTCATTTTTTATATTCTCCTCTTTATATATATATAATTGGAGNAAGGTTCTACTTGAATTCCCTAATAACAATCTCTTCTAATGTATATGCAAATGTATGGAACACACATAAAACTGGTTGGAGAAAAACTTGTACGGCACACCCTTTAGAAACTTCATTGCAGAAATTACATAAATATATATGTAAAATAAATTGTATAAAATACTGAGGTATTTTATATTACAAAAAATGAATCTACTCTGGTTCGTAGAATATTTAATAAATTTATTATTATTAAGTTCTGTGATAAAAAGTGTTATTAACGTGTGAGATTGTTTTATGGCTATAGGTGATAAGGTTATCAAAATAACGTGATTAACATATTTCTGCCAATTTTTCATTATTATACGAGGGGTGGCCTATAATTTCTCTGCCTAACCCAAAAAGAATGAAATAAAAACAGCAAACATTACATTTTTTTTTCAATATAATGTACCTTATCACCAACACAGTTATTACATATATTTATTAATTTTTCTAAACCACCCAAATAATAATTTTCTTCTTTAGAACCAAATGAGCATCAATAGCCTCTTTAAGTTGTTCTTCGTCCTCAAATCGCCTTCCCCAGAGGTCCGTTTTGAGATTCGGGAACAGGAAGTAGTCACTGGGGGCTAGATCTGGGCTAACTTGGAGGATGGCTGATTAAGTCAATGTCCAAGGTGTCAATCATGGCCATCACTTTACGACAGGTGTGCAAGTGGCAATACAATGGCAAATGCTCACTGATGAAGTTAAAAGTAATATAAGTACACTGAAAAAAATGCAAGAAATGGCAGGTATATGAAAATATATGTGAATATAACAACTGATTAGATAAACATGATAAAGTATAAACTCTTAGGCAGTGAATTTTTTTACATCCCCTCATAAGTTTCTTGTTCAACATCAATTCAACGATATTTTTAAAAAATAGTGCATTCCATTTTTTTTTTACATTTTGCTTAACAAATTGTTTACATAGTTTTATATTGTTATTATATATAATTGGAGTTTTATAATTGGACTTATTTGGATTGTTGTCTTGATTGGAAACAAGCCTCTCTCGGAGCCCTTTCGATCGGACAGTAATCCCCTTCTCTTAACAAGATTCCTAACTCCTGCCAATTGGCTAAGGCCTGGGAGATACTAATTCCTTATCAGCTCGCTAAACTTTTCTATTTGTATTTTAGCTTAGAAAAAAAAAAATAAACCCTTATCTTATTCCGTGGATTCTTTCGCAAAAAGAGTGGGATATGAACACAGTGCCAGATTCCATTAGCTTTTTTGTAAAAAAATAACAAAATATTTGTTACAATTCTAAAATTTGGTCCACATCTAAGCTCTTCCCTCTTTCTCATCCGATTCGCTCTAACAAAAAAGTGATGATAGAATGTATTACTATCAAATGTAGTTTCTACATGTAAAAAAAGATGACAGCAAGCATCAAACTTTGAAATTACAATATTAAATATCTTTCTAAATACGACTTTTTATTTAAAGTTGATTTCATTTGTTTAAAATTACACTTTAGACCTATTTTGCTCTTTACACTTTTTTCGTAAAGGTAATAATAAGATATTAAAATTTTGATTCCATATATAACCCACTCCCTCCCGACTGATTTAAAATGTTTAGAAACTCTTCTAACGGTTTGAAAAAATAAGCCTATATACTGAATTTGATTTTATTCTATAAAAAAAATGCTCACGCTAGAGCGCATACAGACTCACTCACACACACACACGTATACGACTTCTTTCCTATTAGATATGTTTCATTAAAGGTGAGTTGATATTTTTATAACATTTTGTCTTGTAGTGAGGTGCATAGTATGATTTATTAGCGGGGAACCTGCTAATAGTCTGAATTCCACAGCTCTTTAGTGAAAAGATAACCATAGTTATTTGGTTAGTACAAAAATGGCTTCAGCCATGAGCGAAAACAGATGTAATATATTACAGAAGTTATATTCACAAGACTAATTTGCCTTTACGAACTGGAGAAGTAAACGAGGGTAAAAGGTAAGACCGCTAAGACTATTATTATTATAACTCCAATAACAACTATGACATTGCCGATAGTTCTTTAAATCCCACTCACTATCATAGGATTTGAGCCAAAATGACTTGGTTCAATCCCTATCGATAGATATAAATACCGTATCTACATTTAAAAAAGGGTAGTCCGCCAGACCCTTGAACATCCTTAATGCCTTTAAATCTTAACTTAAGACTATAAAAGCACAAAAACTTCATATGCGTTTCAGTACTAATACAATAGGCAAGTGGTAAATTTGGAAAATTTAATGATTTTAGGTAATTTTATTAAAATACGGTGACTTTAGTATTGAATCGATTCCTACATTATCCAGTCTTACTTTTACTTTACTTATCAATTTAATTATAAAACTTTAATTCAAACTTTTAAAAACAAAGAATTTCTTTATTATTTATTACCTCATTCGTAATAAAAAAAATATCAGTCCACCATTTCTCTAAGCTACCCCAGATGACTATTGCCTCTACACCATAAGTCAGACAACAATTAAGAATAGTTACACGAAGAAAATCAACTTAAACTTACAATACCTCATGAACTGTTTCCAAACTGTAAGCCATTACAGTGAACATCAATAATCCATGTGCAAAAGATTTTCCTGAAATACTGTCTGAGTGCAATGCAGCTTTAGAACAGACTAAGCTCACTGATCCGTTGTAGTACTGCAAAGAAATGACCTTAAAATTTAAGGAGCTTAAATAATGTCGTCATAAAAGTCCGAACAATTCCATAAGAAGATAATCTTGACCACGACACGAATATATTCAGACACGAAAGCAAGGTAGTCCACCTTTCAATTTGCATAAAAGGACTCTTAAAGAGAAAATCATTTCTTGCGCATATTAAGATTTTTCATGGAAAAGCTGGTTGTAAAAAAAAGTAAACTAATGGGATTTGAGAAAATAGAATCATAAACAAATAATATATCTATCCAATATGCATTAAAACGATTGTCTTATATAAAAAAAAAGATTAGCGTATAATAATACAATAAATGAAATAGGTAAAAAACAATCATCGACTTGTTATGTTACGATATAATGATAATGTATAATGTGTTTTCTTTAAAGTTTAGTTTAACAAATTTCATTATTATAAGTCAAATTAATAATAATGATAATATTCTTCAAAAATATTCGTTTAATAAAATTTGAAACACACTAATTATCACACCATTTAGTTAAATAAAAAAATACTATCACACAATAAAATCAAATATAAGAAACAACAATGTTATCGGTGAGTCCAAGTATCTCCCTTAGAAATATATGTTTCCTTGGCGGCAAACCAAGAGAGCAGCGAAAGGCAAGTGCGAATATATTGACTCGAAATGGAAATCAGGTAGGTAGAAAAACTAGAAATAAAGGCACCATATTGGGAAGAAATGTTACAAGTGAAGACCCCATAAAAGAAAAAGATAAGTAAACTAAAATATTAAAACAACTTGGTTTTAAGATATTTATGCAAACAAATTTCGATAAGTTTACTGTTTGGGCTGGTTTTACTCAGCGAACATTTTATATTTTGATCTTTTAGATGTTATGGGCCAAAAATAAATATATGTTTAGAAGAATCACATGTAATCATAAATTCCTCAAAGTCATTAACACCTTGTTGGGTTTGGAAGGAGAAACCTGTTGATTCTCCATGGGGAAAAAGAAGTTTCGTTTGACATTAGTTCTTTTTATATTCAAGAATAAAAAAGTAATTTAAAAAATAAATTTATTAAAGTCAACATGTTTTTTCTTCAATTTAATTATGGTTCATTGCCTTTAATGTGTTTTAAGAAATCAGTGTATATGTTTATTTTTTCTTCACACGTTTATAATTTAAGTGAGCTTGAATGTTTACGTGGAATTTACCAAACAGAAAATTATAAATAGTAACTTCATGGTGAAGTAGATGAAGGTAAATAGTAATATTTTTGCAGAAACTGTTATTTTATATTTCTACTATAGATAATTTTAAAAATTATATTTCCATGCAACTCATTCCAGATCCCTGTTCGTGCCAAAACTATCGAATCCGACAAATTTCATCTAGTTGATTTTATAAATAAAGATGTCATTTTGATGTATAAATAAATACATATATCAAGGGTTTTTTGCTATATTTCGGTTTTTTGCTATCTAACCATGATGTTAATCGCCCTATAACCTGATCCTAATCCTAATCCTACATATATCAATTACCGCCATATAATCTCTTTGCATTAGGTATAAAACTAGCTGACATAAATTGTCATTTTTGACCCGGGAACCCGTGTTGTTTTAACTCTCGCCAGAATTGCTAACTCCAGCACTAAGTGGTCTACGATCCCGCCCTTGAGACCTTAAAGACCTGTCTAGGTAACCTAAAATACCTCTAGAAAGAATGTTATGACACCAATTGGTGTTAGAATCTACATAACGAGATGAATAAAGAGGTTAACATGTTACATGTTTTATTTGTTGCCGAATTATCTTGCCTAATTACTTTTAATCCATGTTCTTCCCTAATCATTATTAACAATTTTCTTTTCGCTTCGGTATAAATTTCCTTACGCTTTTTCATAAATTAAAAGATAAAACATAAGAAAATGACAACTGTCAGGTAGAAAGGTAATGTCCCATGTTGATTGCAAAGCCTCTAAGCAAACCAACTCGACATCCCATTTGTCAGTTGATTACACGGTTCGAAATCGGTCAATTACTCGCTCCAGTGGCAGAACATCTCATGTCGAGCCGTGTTCCTAGCTTATGGCTGACGGTTTCTATCGTAATTCGTCACTAATAGATCTTAACAAGTAATTCTAATTTGAACGTAAATTTCCTTAAGCATCTTAGGGTACATCCAATGGGAAACACCTACGATATAGACATACAATTGAAGTAAAACCTAAGATTAGTAATACGCATTTTTAATGGGCAAGGTATAAAGTGGTCTTTAATATGTAATTAAAAACTATTTCAAAATTGTCATTAATGTGCTATTATTCTTTATCTATTTTTTTAAAAATATTTTTCTCGTTTTTTTTTTCTGTTGCAATTTCTCTAAGTCATCAAATTACAAGATATCAACAACAATGTAATAAATTACAATTTATTAATTTTAAAAAAATGCACTAAAGAGTGATCTAAGATTATAGATCTCCATTTTCAAAGGCAGTTGTAAAGTTTATTAAATAAGAAAAAAAACAAACAGTTCCGCGATAAGCCCAAGGGGGAAATATATGTTAGGAATGCATTTATTCTCAACCCACGGCACACTAGAGAAGGCTTGTAATCAACACACCTTTCTGGCCGGCTGATTTTTCCTATTCAACGGAGAATGTTACCTAATGGGGCTGGGTGTTCCCTAGGAGCACACCAGGAATCCATTGGGCCACTACAAACAGAAGCACAGAGATAAAAGAAAGACTTACTGTGCGCTGTGAGCATTGAATCTGAGACTTTCGACTCAGTAAACCAGTATCTTAACCACCAGACCACTGTGCTCCTCTTTTACAAATGGAATATTCCTTCTGTATTCTTTACATATAAGCTTGGAAAATTTACGCGAGTGACTTACTATATACATTATAAATTAAATGATAATAAACACTTTTTTTAATGAAAAAAAAAAACATGTACATTTATACATAAAAACTTCATGTCCATTGGAAAAATTAATTTAAAATCCAACTTAAAGTTAAATGCCATTTTAACATATTTAAATACAGGATTCCTGCCATTCAAGTGCTCTATCATCTCATGAGAGTTAACTTCATCTTCAAGAATGTACCTTCTTTAATTTCCGATAGACTTGGGCAAACGGCTAGGAAGTGCACAATGTCTTCATGTTCATTGAGAGCAGAGGACTCTGTCGTCAATGCCTTCTGGTTTAGCTCCAAAGATGTTCCATTTTTAAAGGTTAGCGGTTTAATGATGGACTCCCCCCCCCCCCCCCCCACACCTCTGAAACCACTATCAATCTCAGAGTCGTAGATCTTTCCTTGCAACTAAATAAACTTAAGAGGGATCCAAGATTAGTCGTTAAAATTTTAGAGGCATAACAGTGCAATGATGATCTATTAAAAATTTCAAGAAAAATACCCTGAAAAATATTCTTTAGAGAAAATAAACTAGAGCAGTAGTTAAGAGTAAACGCCTGCATTTATGATAAGCAGTAGTTTCAAGATAATTGTTCTTCCAATACATGTATTATTTATAGAAATTCAATGAAATAACCGAAAACTAGTTATTATCGTGTAGACGAATACTAAACAATCTAAAAGGTTTATCTTTTTTTATTAATACGCCTTTTTATAAATTAAAAAAATACTAGATTTAATAAAGATTACCTAAAATAACTGATTGACAATAGTAAGCATACACAATTTCCGTACAAATATTGAGTTACCCCGATCGACATTAAGCTGAAACCTTGAAATTCTCTTTAACTGGGTACTATTATGTTGCAAATCTAATTGATTCAACCATGTTGATATAAATATATTGTCTCTACACTATAATTTGGAATAAATCACTCAAATAAGTTTTTCGTGATTTTCAACATCGCCTAAAACTTTTCGATTTCTTTAGATAAAAATACATATAGGCATTGTTTATAGCGTGATTGATCGGCATATATGCTAGAAAAAGCTATACTAATTCATTATGCATATCTTATTATTTTCCATTGATTTGGGATGCATTTGTTTCTCCATAGATTGTAATTGAGGCATACCGGCATATTGCACTTAACAGCCAGTGCATCCCGACACTGATCCATACTCTTGTGACCAAATCTTCTAGCCGCGTTCGACCAAAGTCGCCCATCTTACTAGCCCTTTAGAAGTGTATTTGTTCCTAGGGTTGTGCTAAGGGCAGGAATCGATCTCACGGCCCTTGGTCACTATCACCTCCTCAGATCTCCACCATCGACAGGAAGGCAGCTCTACCCCCGACACCTACCGATATTCTGAATACATTAACTCGGCCGCTTAGTTCACCTAGTCAATAATATCATTTATTTCATTCTTTTGCTAATATTTTTATTTTATTTTATGAATTTTTTTTTGGGTGAAAATAAATATTGATATATTTTTTATTGAATCTAAATTTATACAAGAATAATTTACGAATACGATCACAAATAGAATTACCTATAATTTATCACTTGTAAAGTACTATAAGAAGTCCCAGATGGTTTTAGCCCCCCTACACAGAAGACAAATTTATTACAATGTTAAAAAAGGAGAGTTAGTTGACCGTAGATATTATTCTAAGATGATTTTAGTTGGGGTTCGGTCAAGGTAGATCCAAAAAAACTTAGTCGTGGAAATGTGAACTTAGGGACTGGACGTCCTCTCTCATCTTCATGATAGCCCTGAAGATGGCTTACAATGTAAGCCGAAACGTTGGCAGATAATCCTTTATTAAAAAATACATTTTTTAAATTTGTGTTTTTTGGATCTACCTTGACCGAACCCCAACTAAAATCATCTTAGAATTACAATGTTAAGTTCTATTTCATAAACTGTGAAAAAAATTATATGGAGCAAGGTATTTCAACTAATAAATTTCCTAAGCTAATGGGACACTTCACTTTAAAAAATGTTCGTGGTATCCTTTATATTTATATTTATATTTATACAAGACTTTATATATAGGTTATATAATACTTATTTATAAACAATTAACGTATTAAATTGTACATTATGACAAAGAAAAGAGCTACAGAATATTATTATAAACTACTTGGCCCATAAAATGCGATTTGCCAAATTTTTTATGTCATACTTAGTACATCTTAAAGCCTATGTTTTATCATAACTAATACAAATTTTTTTGATTCCATTAATAGTTGAGACCATAAACTTTTGTGGGTAGAAACTAACCTGGATTTTCTTTGGTCTACAAAATTGATATATGGCATACAGTTTTTGTCATAACACATCCACGCTACTTTTATGTTGACGAAGTCCAAAAAAGCAAAATGTTGACTCAGCTTCAAATCAAGAAATATTTAGAAAGACAACAACAAGTGAGTTTTCAATATTTTTATACTAAGGAGTAAAGTATTGTAATTATAAGAAAATTGGAATTCGAATTTCCATGAAATCTTTACAATTTTGCGTCTCCGGAACCCATTTTTACCTACTTTCGTTATGACGTTCATCGTTGGATGGTAGGATAGGTATGTAGAAACACCATAAATTTCAAAATTTTAAATCTAAATAATATATGATGAAAGAAATTCTGAGCAGTTTTCTAATGATGACCAGAGCAGGAGGAGGGGTTGTTTAGAGGAGGATTTAAAGATTTGGGTAATCAATCAATAACCATCAGAATATATAAAATTGGTTAGTTAATAATTAATTTTATTATATAATATATCATACTTAAAATCAACTTCCTCCTCATCCTAACTTATTATAAAATTAAGTCACGAACACCTCACAATGTTTCAGTTACATATGACAAGCAGTAATAAACAAAACAATTATTTTCAGACAGATTTATTGCAGATGAGGTGTTAACTTGCCTTTTATCTGTCTTCCTGACTAGCATTAGCTAATTTCATTCAAAGATATACTTCAAATATAACTTAACTAGTATTGCCCGCGAATAAAACTAAATATCCCATTTGGCTTACTATTATTTGGATCCATAGATGATGCCCTACAGAAATATAAAAAAGATGCTTGGTAATATAAGGAAAGGTGATTAATGAAAAAAAAATCAGCAAATTCTGGACTTGGAGCCTCTATTAATAAGTACATTAAAAGTTATAATTAAAATGGGAACTTCAGCACGCGAACAGCTGACTAGATAGTGGGGCAAAATAAAAAAAATATGACTGATAGAATTTCTCTACTTTCTACTCACCCCCTCTAATGATCTACGAGTTTCAACTTATTAAGAAAATATTTCAAAGTATTTTTTTTCCTTTGCTACGAAAATCAATAGAAGAAGCCCGCATAAAATTTAATTACTTCCTACATACTCAACTTGTGAGACATCTCCATCTTCTTATATCTTCTTACATCAGAGCCATCTTCCAAGGATTCCGATACAGGCCTTTAACACCACAGAAGCCATCTTTTACAGCATTCCGTTATCCAACTGGTCTGTTAGCCCTGGGACTTCATCTTACAAGGTGCTAATACAAAATAATAATAATTTATAATCATTTATTATAATCCATGTATTGGATGTACTCGTAAAGCTGAGCCTTTTCTTTGTTAACCTTTCAAGAACCTCCTTTAATCTACATTTATGGTCTGACCCGGCTTTTCCCCAACAGACCATCTAACTTCTCAGATCCCAGATATGTACAGAGGATTCATGGTCCATATCTCCGATGCCACTACGACTCTACGAAGGAATAGAAAATGTATCTTTCCATGATTTTGACGCTTTCCATGTATCATCCAATCTTTCGAGACTTGTCGACTGATGAGTATTTTAAAAAACTTCCATGCATATGCTGCAACTGCACTACATGAACAATTCTATTGAGCTGTTCGTACTTAGTAATAACTACGATACTTTGATGAAGTAACAGGCTCAAACACAACCCGTAACGGGTAGATCCAAAGTATCAACATACTGATCCACGAACTTCTGGAATTTCATGGACAGATAAACTTCCGATTCTCCGTCAAGAAGTCTTTAACAACTTCCAGGACATGTTCCCGCTTCAGAGATATCCCCGCTTCTTAGTCGGCATAGTAAAGAGAGAATAGAGTATCAGTAGAGTGTGTCACCATCTACAATTCTCTCTGTAGATACACTCAGATCCCTTCTATTCCAAAGAACTCTCCATTCAGGCACCGCCTCAAACAATCGCTAAATATTTTTCCAGGTAAAAATAAATATTACCAAGCAGTTTTCACGTGAAGAATATCGAGACATGTTAATGTGAATGTTTTATACTTATATTTAATATGTGACTTTTATTCGTGACACAATCGAAGTTCCCCGTTATTTAAAACTAATTTCAAAGGACAATTATGAATCGAAATTATAAACGGTTGTCTTTGTAAAGACTGATTTTCTCTATATTTTATCTGATCTTACTAACCAAATTTAAAAATAATAATAACTAATATTTAAATGTGTGTGTGAGTGTGTGTTTAAGAAGCTAAGTACAATTGGAAACACTACTTATTTAATGTATATAAAATGTTATTTTCTAAAGAATATGTTCTGTAAGATATATGAGGAAAACACTTGTTAAAGAAAACGTTTACGAATGTAACACGATTAGTGAGAGCTTATCTCTTTCTTGTCTAGAACATAGCTTAGATATGTTAATGAAATGTTAATGTTAATGAAACATGGGGAAAACGGTAAGATCAGGCAGATCCTTCGTGACGGACTTTTTATTTACACCTTTATCGCTGACATTAAATTGTGAGAAAACAACGCTTTTGCTTGATTTTGAATATTTTCTTCTGGAATATGGGAATCTACGCCTTCTGTGGCATTCATAACATCCAAAAATTGAGAATATTTCTATTAACGAGATGTCTTGTGTCCGAAATATACGAATCCATAACTCAGATCATTCATTAAGTCTAGCAATAGTTGAGTAGTTAAACCAAAGGTCTCACATACGCAAAACGTGGATATAATGACAGGGTTTGAAACAAATAGCACTTGTAGATCAATAAACAAAATCTCTGCTACTATTGAATACAATTAAAACAGATGTCAAGGGAAATTATCACGACCATTACCGGCACGATATTACTCAGAATGAATTTTAAGCGGGCCCAGCAATACGCGAGGGAAGCCATGTTCCCTTCCAGCACGAACCATCCACACTCCTTACACGGCTCTTTATGTCAATTCTATAGTTGACGATTTGTTTATTTTTTAATTGATTCATAATTTTGCCTAATTTTATTTGATTAAAAAAAGGAGGGCTGAATTTCCAGTGAATAATGAATATAACACTTTACACTCTCGATTGTCTCGAAATGTGTTTCCATTTACTTAAAAAAAAAGTCTTTATATAAATTATTTGAGCATATGGGTCACAGGAAAAAAAAAATTTAAATAAATTCTAACTTAAAAATTAAAATGACTAATGTCTATTTACTTTCATAGATATTAAATTAAAAGGCGTTGGACTTTTTAATAATTTCATTTTATATCAATTACGTGAAATAGAAATCATCAATTTGAAGTTCAAATGTTGGAGACACAACGAAGAAGTTTTTTTTACATAAGATGTATTTTTAAAAAATTAATTGTGATTACATAAAAATAAAAGTTTTACTTCAGAGCAAGACATAAACATAAAATATACTTAATTCCTTTCTATCCTATTTACTATTTTAACCTATTTACATCATAGGACACGCTTAACACTAAATTTTAGTGATTCTATATTTACCGTTTCTTCTTCCGGGTTGGACCGTGTCAAATTGTTGTTATTTGCCGAGCTTTCGCACATCATGTGATGGCTTCTTCAGGGCTGAAAAGAGAATGAGAGTTCTCTATTTGTTTAATAGAGAAGATTCTATATTTGTTTAACAAAATTTTGTTCAATATAGGCACATTATTATTGTGACCCATAAATTATTTATAAGCAATTAATGAGAGGGAATAGAATAAATAACCCTGAAGCCATCACATGATGTGCGAAAGCTTCGCTAAAAGTTACTTAATTAAATTGCGAAGCACGGGAGAAGCGTTTATGAATATTTAAATAAATGTTTTTAAAACAGCTTGAAGAATAATGTTCAAATGTATCTTAAAATGGTATATTTATTTGGATTTAAAGGAGGCTTTCCTCTTCTTAATTATCTATTAGTATATTTCAAAGTACTGATTCTTTCAAAAGTATCTAAAAATGAGAGAAATAAAAACAGAGCAGTGAAAAGAAACAACACTTCAATGAAGCAAAGGACCGTCAAGGAAATCTGTGTAAACTAGGCGAATTTCTTAGCACCTTGGTGTAATACTTGTATTTATACGTTCCTTAATTTCTTCAACAAATTACACCTACTAATAACGGGTAACAATCAAACCTACCGCCATTACTGAATAATAAATAAATAACTAAAAAAGATTAATTACTTACAGCTAACTAACAAATAAAGACAAATATATTTAATGTTGTTCATTATATAAAGTAATTTCGTAATTTTCCGGAAAAAAAAAAGAAGAAAAAAGAAAGACAAGAGTGGGATATTGAATATTTTTAGACAATTAAACAATCAATCAAGGTGCATCAAGAGGCTTAATTGGCTGCATATACTAATTACTTTCACTTAAAATGACGATCTAGACGAGCCTGGATGAATCTAAGAGTGTTTTCTGGGTCAATGTGATTTCGTCTTCTAAGTGAGGAAGCAGATGGCCTCCTTCAATTGGCCTTATACCGTACAGGACTTGTGCTCTCGTTACAAGCCTTACACAAAATAATTTTATATATACATATANTATATATATAAAGTATGTGAGGTAAAGACAAAATAGGGTTCATAAAATACTGAACGCTGTTCGAATTCATAAATACATAAAAAAAAAATAAATGTGGATTGTAAGATAAGAAATTTCAAGTATGTTTCATTTTTTATACAAATTTATATTTCTTATCTTACAAAGAAGATAGATTGAAACTTATACAAAGAAATACAAAACAGCCAATGTGAACAAACTTTACAAGTATCAGAATATATTTTCCTG
Source organism: Oncopeltus fasciatus (assembly GCA_000696205.2). Taxonomy (NCBI): domain Eukaryota; kingdom Metazoa; phylum Arthropoda; class Insecta; order Hemiptera; family Lygaeidae; genus Oncopeltus; species Oncopeltus fasciatus. The sequence goes on from KZ809433.1 coordinate 37,980, forward strand.
GAATTTGGTGGAAATTAACTTTCATCTTCAATAATCGCCGGTTTTTTCATCTGATTTGCCCGAAATTGTTTCTTGCGATTCCCTGACCAATGCCCGTGTGATAGACAATAAAAAGGTAATTTCTGTCCACTGCTGCTCTAGATATGCAAGTGCGACGTTGAATAGAAATATCGCCAAGTTGATTGACGATAAAGTACCTGGCTACCTGGAAACCATTACTTGAAAACCATCCGTTGTCCAAGTGGAAAGTAACTGACATTATTTTATTGATAACTAATTGATTGGCTGTAATTAAAATATCTAATGAATGTAATCCTTGCATAAATTTTCTATTATGGAATTACTAGCACTTTTTTAAACAAAAAAAAAGAACCTTAATATTGTTCAATATATAAAGATTATATAAGTTTTCAGAAAGTCAAGTGTGGGATATTGAATATTTATAGACAATTAAGCAATCAATTAAGGTTTAATAACAATTCCTACTCTAAGTAGTTGGAGATGAACTCATTCTTTATTAATAAGCGCCTTCGTCCCCTCCCATATGACCACACACAGATAATATATTTAATAAAGGAGAAGACAAGTTCTTGGCAGAGTTAGAGGAACGTCGAGAATGTTGTATGGGGAAATAAGCTCTTCGCCATCTTCATTTCTTCCGCAAAGTTCCTCTGGCGAATATTCCAGTTCTTATTTGTTTTCCAGAGTGCACACATGATGAAAGAATATATTCCAGCTATTCAGAAGCAGGAAGTTTCTCTCTAGCGATCATACATTGATGTGCATTGATACTGCACGTTAATAAACAACAGCTAATAAACCAAAAAATATATAATGTACATGAAAAATTAAAAAATAAAAATAAAAGATTAAAAGTATCAATCAATATTGCCAATTCAATTTTGTTCCTTTCTACAAAAGATTGAATTGTCTTACAATAATAAAAAAAATCCTATATTAATCTAAATTCTCTTCAATCTTCTTACCACCTAAGACTGTATCTCTTACTTTCTTGTACACTTTTTTTTTGTTTATGTATCTTCTACATACATCCATCTGAGTCCCCGATAGAAAAAACTGATGTTTGAGTATATACTTCCTTATAAATAAACTTCATGTGGGAAACCGGCTTGGATTGCATATATTTATACATACTAATTTTCAGATAAACAACTACTTTAAATTATATTTTCAAGATAACCTGACTGCTTATTTCAATTTATTTGTCTACCAATTAACATTTTACGTCTCTTTTAAGTAATAATTATGAAGGTTGTAACTTAAAGAGTTCAAATTTTTATGCGTAATGTAAATTTGACTGAAATATAATAAATTATCTTTTATATATCATTAAAGATAAACCCGTAATTAGTAGATGTAATTTGTTGAAGAAATTAAGGAACGTATAAATACAAGTATTACACCAAGGTGCTAAGAAATTCGCCTAGTTTACACAGATTAGCTTGACGGTCTTTTGCTTCATTAAAGTGTTGTTTCTTTTCGCTGCTCTGTTTTTATTTCTCTCATTTTTAGAACCTTTTGAAGACTCAGTACTAAGAAATATACTAATAGATAATTCAGGAGAGGAAAGCCTCCTTTAAATCCAAATGAATATACCATTTTAAGATACATTTGAACATTATTCTTCAAGCAGTTGTAAAATAAATCATTTAAATATTCATAAACGCTTCTCCTGCGCTTGGAATTTAAATAAAGTAACTTTTATCGGAGCTTTCGCACATCATGTGATTGCTTCAGGGTGAGAGTAGATTCCTCATTCTGTTTTCGGACCTGAAGAAGCCACCACTTGTGCAAATGCTCGGCGAAAAGTAACTTTTCGACATGGTCAGGTCCGGAGAATTCACTTTTTTTTCTAACCTTTATTTACGTATTACATTCTGTAAAAAGTAAATAAAAACATTTTGTAATTTGATTACAATGAATAATAGAAAAAAAATGACATTAATGAAAGTCACATGAGGAGAAGAGGTGACCAGTGAAAAACTCTAAAATTATTTACAGACTATGTCCCCAGGAGGTCGCGGGGCCATCTACGTTTGAGCCGACGGGGAGGGTTGTAAGGGTTGGAGTTGGAAGACAAGGTCTGTGCTAGTGGATTAGAATGAAATGGCAGTTTACTGTGGAAAAGGCTTACGCGGAAAGAAATTAGATCCCGAACAAAAGAAATATTAAAATCGTGGTAAAGAGAGGAATTGGATACGTAATAGGGAGTATTTCAGGTTGGAAGGCTTGGCGGCACCCCAGATTTCTACTCCGTAAGTCCAGATTGGTCGTAATAAGGTTTTGTAGATCTTCAAGGAAAGCGTCATTTTGTTTTCAATCGTAAGATTGGAGTTCTTATTCATAAGACTGTATAGAAGTACATATCGTCGATTGAGTTCTTGTCTTTTAATTTTAGTGTGTTCGCCCCATGCAAGTCGTGAGTCAAGATGGTACGGAATTTGAATGTGGTAAAGGAATATTGTTAAATTTCACAATTTCAGGGAAGTATTTTTTCTTTGGAAATTAACTTGAAAGCACCATTGTTTGATTTTTTCGAGGTGATCTTGAAGTTTTTTAGAAGCAGTTTTAGGATCGGGATGGGAGGATAGGATAGCTTTGTCATCCGCAAATAGAGCAAAGAGGGTACTTGGATAAGTAGGGATGACAGCAGTGTACAGGATGAATAGGATTAAGTAAAACTTAAGGATAAGGTAAATATAATTAGGAAGTATGGATTTCAGTTTAAACAGGAGACCACTGTGCCAGACTCAATCAAATGCTTGGGAAACATCCGAAAAAGCTCCTGCGCAGTACTCTTTGCGCTCAAGAGAAGAGGAAATGTAGTCTACGATGCGAAACACTTGCTGGACAGTAGAATGCTTACGTAGGAAGCCAAACTGATCATTTCGGAGGATATTGTAGGGTTCAATGGTAGGCATCATTCGTTATAACTGTTTTTTTTCAAATACCTTAGAAAGTGAAGGAAGGAGTCTTATAGGACGGTAGGATGAAGGATTATGTGGTGGTTTTCCAGGTTTGGGAAATAATATTATGTTGGAATATTTTCAGAGGAGTGGGAAGCTTGTAGTTTGGAGTACACAATTATAAATGTAGGAAAGGAATATAATTGCCTTCTTGGGAAGACAACGGAGAATTTGACCGGTGATTAAATCATATCCAGGTTATTTGTGCATAGGCAGACGAGAGATTATATACTTGACCTCGGAAGGTGTTACTGCCTTGAGTGGTAAAGACATAGGTAATGGCATGTCCAGAGATTCCTCATTGTATTGGACAGGTCTAAGGAGTCTAAATGAGGAGTAAATGTTTGCTTGAGGTAGAAAGCATTTATGAATATTTCTGTAGACCGTGGAAGCCTATGTGAATATACATGTAACTAATTATACATTGTTAAAAAACATTGTGTAGTTATGTTTTTTAAGCTTACAATACATATGCATCCTAAACTTTTAGGAAATCGGAAAGCTAAATGCAAAATAGAGGAGCTCTAACCAAATGCAGGAAGCTTGAGATACCAAGCAGGCAAAGCACAAGCATTCATCGCCAATAACCTAGGTCAAATGAAGATTTCCGAAGAGCTCGGAGCCAGGGACGTACTAAAGCCTGGCGGTAATGAAGGAGTATAGTGAGCTCAGGGGACACTCCTACTACGGCCTTTATTACCTGCCTTTTAGAGCCGGCTCTGAGGGCCCGCTTAGTTTTTACTACGCTCCGCCCACTATCTCTTCCATATTATCGCTTTCATGAGAGCTCGTCATCCAGCCTCTCCTCTTCCCATTCGCCGGCGGAAGATACTTGAAGATGCACTTAACCAATCGTTCATTGGTAAGGCGACTGGTGTCTTTACATCAATTGGAACTAGTCAAGAAGGAAACCATTCAAAAACAAGGGAAAACCAATACTACCGAAAATTATAAAGTTAATTGAAGACAAAAATATAAATAATAATGAAGCCAAAATTCGCTTTTTCTTAATGAAATATAGCATGTTACTTTTAAATACGAAATTAAAGGATGAGATCGTTATTGAGCGAAACTGGACAATATGGGCGAGGGATTTTACCTGAATTTTAAACTGCGAGTATAAAATATTTCCCGTGATTAAAGGGGCTTAATATTAAATTTATACCAATGAAACTGAACCCAAATTGTATTATACATGAAGGTAAATTGGTAAACGGTCTATCAGATTGGTTGGGTTAGATGGTATGGGAAGTTGAAATACAAATATTCATCGACTTCAATTCTGAATAAATTCGCTTATTTTACACTGCTCCCGCAAGGCAGAAAATTAAATTTCACATATTCACGAAGAATATTCTATTTTTGGAGTCAGGTAGTAATTGTCTTTGAAGTAAAAATTTAAAGTTCACTCGTAAACTGAATTAAGCCCATTTAACAGTTAATTGATCCGTTTACATTCACAAATGGAAGTTTAAATAAATGAGCTCTCTAAGTTCTTCTTCACCAAGATTGATTTATATTAACTTAATATAACTAATATACTATATTAGGTTAATGTCAAATACGTTATATTAATATAATATTAATTTAATTTTTTTGAATGATCCCATAAAAATAGCTACAAGTATTCTTTAAATTTCAGTTCAAAATCCCAATTCTTAACTTTATCTAGAACTATTTGAAATGCACCAATGTTTTCTTTCTGAAATGTTTTTATATAGGTATTATTTTGAGTAATGGAAATGATCGGTACAGATATTTCAATAGGAAATTTATATTTGAAATTTATTATGGGTATGGATTATATATCTATCCGAAAGTCCAACTATTTTTCCTCCGTCTTGGTACTTAGGATATGAAACATTACTTTATCTCTTCATGAACTGCTAAGATACCTGCCACAACGAATGTCTAATGAGCCAAGAAAGAAGGAGATCAAAGAAATATCTACTATCGACCAGTCGAACTCCATAACCCTTCTACTTATAAGACACTTGACTTTCTTATGGACTCCTATAAAAGGTTGACAAACACCTAGAGAAGGGTTATGTTCTTCGCCTCAGAGTCATGTCTACTCTAACTCCTTACACAACTAAAGCATTAATCGTGAAAGTTTTGAGCCATCCCTAATCTCAGGGCTCAATGACCGAATGGATTTTTAGCTTCACTTCAAAAGATTTAAAATAGCTTTACTATATTCATTGGTTTTCGTATATAGGTGGTTTTACATATAGGACTTTGCATACCAAGGTTGAATTTTTATGTTATATTATTTTATATTTTAATTTAATATTAAGGAGGCATCTTTCTACAAATTTTGGTTAATCGTGAGTGTATATTTTATTAAGGAATTTAATAGCATAGACTACAAATTTATATTCTACCCATAGTTCAACAGGAGTATGGTAAAGGCGTTTAGTCAGGAGATCGACTGTTTGTCTGTAAAATTTGTAATTTTTTGATTGGCACCATTTTGAATCATAAATAATTAAAAATAAATTTTAAAATCATTACAAATTATTTTATCTAAAAAATCATTTACATGATAGAAAACGAAGTCAGATATGCACCTGAATTCCATTAAACTTGGGTCTATGCCTAAGTTATGCAAAATACAAATTCTAAAGTTATAAATAAATTAGTTAAAAATATAGATATTAAACCCACTTAATGCACACAAAAAAACTTTAATGAATTTAGCTCCTCTCTTTTAAGGCCACATTTAATAGCGACATCAATATTTTCATTAAGAAAAGTTTAAAACTGGCTTGCAGGGCGTTGGCATTCATACATATTTCATACATATTTAATGCCTATGTATACATATATTTATATATCTTACTATCATTATCTTTCAGGAGAAAAAAAATAATTTTTTTATTATTGGTAATTAAACTATATGAATAAACTGCTCATATATAATTTTACAATAATTGTAAATAATAATAAATTATTCACTTTATTTACTGTACAATTTGTATGTATACAGGAGATTCCTGAAGCATCACTTTCTATCTACCCTTCTTCATCGAATAGATAGCAAGTGGGCCGCTTCAGGCAATGAGATATCCGAGATGTTCGCAAGACACCTTTGTCAAACATTTACGCCTAACCCCGATCCTGAAGGCCATTACAACTCATCAAATATTTAACATTCCTTGAACTTTCATCGCACTCTCCCTACATTCAGTTGCCCCATTCAGCCTAAGAATCTTCCGCCTCCAGAGGATTTTATGTCTTAAGCTTTTTCAGCTTTAAATCAATCACAACTAATGGCATTTTCATAATGTTTCCGTTACATCTAACCAAATGCAACATTAAGGACAAGAAAAGTTAAGACTACTCCGCTCTCTTCCCTGGGAAGAATGGAGCTCTGTAGGACAGCGTGTTTACCTAACCCTACTGCCAATGTCTCCTTCAATCCTGACACTCTCCTTAAGTCTGATTTTCCACCAAGAACAACAGACTCTGATCATTCAAATCCTTTATCATACCTATGTTTCTCCCAGCATTCACATCCTAAGATACCGCTATCTAAAGATGAGAGATGACTTCACAAAATCCTTGAAACAATATCAATAAACAGTGAAACGGTATTTCAGTTTTTGCAAGAGGCCTATTGAAACTAAAGAACGGTTATCTAGTAAATCCAGCTTGAAGAACATACAATCATAAACAACAATGTTGATGCTTATTTTAATAAATAATAAAGAAAAATTTTATAAATATTATTCTTTTGTGGTGCATAATCCACCAATGTGTGTGTGTTTGTATGTTGAAAAATATTTTTCTTTGTTAACAATTTTTAGCGCAAGGGAACAGAATAAAAAAATCTAACAGTCCCAGCCAGGACTCGAACCCTGGATCTCCTATCCTATCCGGCTATCCGGGCCGGTGCATTTTCCACTTTTGCTACCGGGACAAGTCTGATAAGTTATTAAATTCCCCGCACTAGTGTCGAGAGTCTAACTTATCAATAACTTATCCAGGTTCGAGTCCTGGCTGGGACAGTTGGATTTTTTATTCTGTTCCCTTGCACTATGCAAATTCTTAAACTTTACGTGGGATTATATACTACAAAAAATATTTATAAAATTAAAAATTTAAAAGCAAATAACGAGAGTCATTTAAACAACTTGACAATGCCAGCTCCTCCGTGCAAAAGACGATATATTCGTCGGCCTCGGAGGTTAGACTCTCGACACTAGTGCGGGGAATTGAATAACTTATCAGACTTCTCTCGGTAGCAAAAGTGGAAATTGCACCGGCCCGTATAGCAGAAGACCCAGGTTCGAGTCCTGACTGGGACAGTTAGATTTTTTATTCTGTTCCCTAGCACTAAAAATTGTTAACAAAGAAAAATATTTTTCAACATACAAACAAACACACGCACACACATATATATAAAGAGAAGGCTTAAAAAGAGGAGAGCTGTTTAACATAACTTCCGTCTCATTTAAATTTAAATAACAATTAAGTGCACTTTGTAAAGGATGAGAGTCGGTTCTTTCCCACATCAAGAGAGTGATCTTTCATGAATAATCATTGATTCATAGAAACAAAATTGCTAATAAAATTTTATAGAGCATTAGTTATTCTACTTCGAATTTGAAAGTACTATAATCTAACTCTCATACCTTATATTCTCCGTCTTCATTGGTTTCTGTACGCCGTCTCCCGTTGGCGAGCGCTTTCGGACATTGTCCATCTTCTGGCCGAATACATACGTTCACTGTCACGGTCCGTATTTCTACTTATAGAAATCGTAATTACTAACTGACTTCATCAAAACTGCATTTGTAACAGAAGCTCAGAAGTATTTTTCAAGTGATTTGGAAATAAGTTTTTCTTAAAAAGATTACCAGTCGTTTTGAACTATTTATTTAAATATGATTTACATTATTTTTATAGAGATTTTTTTTTTAACCAACTCATTTAAAGTAGACTTATTTTTTTTTAAATCAAGATACTACTACCCACATTTTTTACATTTAGCAATGTGGATTATTGTCTACTTTCAGAATATTATGAAATCTCATGATAACTGAAAAAAAAAATAGCTTTCACTATTATTGCGATTAAGTACAATTTATTAAATTCAAAAATACACTATGGAGTTTATCTCCAATTTAAGAATGTCCCTAGGCTTACTCTAATCGAGAGGTAACAGCCTCTATGGAGTTGTTTTTTTCGTTTTCAGTGAGCTGTGGAGTGGTTAGAGCTCTTTCGCTCCGACATCTTAATAAAATGAGTCCTCCGATCGGTAGACACGAGTTCTCCCCGGCTGTACAGACCCCACCGACGTGAGTGCAATGCTGAAGAGATTAATTTTATCCCTTAGACTTCTGCCTCTTAGGCCGTGGCCAAGGAAAGTCTGAAATTTTCTTTTTGGCTACGTGAACTGGACAAAACAAGTAGTAGATGTTTTTTTCCAAAGGAGTTTGGTCAAGGTTGAACCAAAAAAATACAATTAAAAAAATTGTATTTTTTTATTATCTGCCTGGGATTCGGCTTAAGCCGTCTTTCATAAAGGCGAGGGGGGACGCCTTGTCAACAGGATCAAATGTTCATGACTACAGTCATGTTATTGAAGAACATGTGATCCAGGTGACACCACGTCACCTCATGCCTTCATGATAGCCTTAAAGATGGCTTAAAATGTAAGCCGAAACGTCGGCAGATAATTAAAAATACACATTTTTTTTAAACTGTATATTTTGGATTTACCTTGACCGATTCCCCTGCCAAAAAGAACAAAAAACAAGAAAACATCCACTAATAATCTCTACGGTCAAAAACTCTCCATTTGAGCAAAACAAGTTGTCAAGAATAAAGAAATCTTAGAAAATTGGCACCTGTCGAAAGTCTGCTTAGAGAACATTATTTTATTTCTTAATTAAATTATTATTATATATCTCTTTTGGTACATTTAATAAGAATTTTCTTAATGCAATGGTTAAAATATTGCATGTGTTTTTTAAGACACAAAAACAGCAGAGAGCTTTTTTGCCAAACTATCCCTCAATATACATCTTTAGAAGAGAACATAAGTATACTTCACGTAGGCTTATTAGTTAGGATACAGACTCAGCAAACCTCAGGAAACCAGCGCTAATCGACAAGAGGATCCAACCAATCAGTGACCAGCTACCTGACTACTCCAGAGATCAGCCGCCAGAACACAGTATCAACCAATGGGAAGGCAGGCTTCGCCCAAGGACCAGACACCTGGTGTATAAAACATGGTATTTATATACCACCTGGATTTTTTTAATCTCTCTTTTACAGCTCTCATTCTCTATTCATCCCTGAAGAAGCCATCACATGATGTGCGAAAGCTCGGCAACTATCAAAAACTTGACACGGTCCAACCCGGAAGGAGAAACGGTAAATACATAAGTATAGTTGTTAAGCAATCTCTTACTTTCGCCTTTGTCTCACTTACCAACACACCACTGCCCGATGTGAAACGTCTCGTAAAGAAGGGTGTCTTTAAGCGGCCGAAATATTAAAAGTATGGAAATGAAATTTCATGTTCTTTATCTGTATCAGGTTCAATTGTTTAAACAGAATGTTTATAAAAAAAACATACTATCGATAGAATGTTTTATCAGAAACAACGAACTGTATTGTGAAAACGCATCACCAAATATATTTATTTATATCATGTTTAAATACATGACAAAATTTGACAAATAGCAAGGACGTTAGTTATATGCAATAATTTCCACTATATCAATAAAATTGGTTAATTAGGAGTCGAACTAAACCTGAAACTACAAATTCCCATAATTTATCATTCTTATTTGCTCCAGAGCAATAATTATAATTGTCATTATAAATCTTAAAAAAACTCGAAAAGAAGCATTAACTGAAATTAATATGAGAAAAACGAAAATCTTTAAACTAGCTAACTAGAATTAGTTAGCTAATTTTTAACCAAAAAAAGTAATTAATCATTAAATCGCATCATAAAGAATAGAAGGTCGCCTGAAAACGTCTATTGGTGCAACTTCTGCAACTATAATTCTCATCAAAACTTCATTTTTTTCAAATCCAAATTTGTTAAAAATCACAAAACTTGGTACATAAGAAATAGGGGTTTATCTGAAAACCAAAACGGAGCTATAAACATTTTAACCGTTTAGCAGTTTTAATCATGACTCAAACTCTACTAATCTAATACAATATAATAATGCTTATATGTAATTAATTTGTTGACCGTCGAGTTTTATGAGACTAAAAAAAAAAAAAAAAAAAAAAAAAAAAAAAAAAAAAANAAACTAGAGAACTAAATCATTATGAAATGGAAAAAACCTGCGAGAACGGATATGCTAATTGTATTAAATCCCATAGATGTGGGCATAATAATCTAAGGGTTGATCGCCCCTAAACCCGATCCTACCTACCTACCTAAAAAAAAAACTTTTTTGGTTACAAAATAATTTTTAATTCTTCAGCTCCCAAGACCGAATTTCTGACAATCCTAACTTGTTTAAATGTTTGTTTATTTTTCTGTAAACCCGAAATATAAAGAGTAGAATTTAGATTATATTTTACTTTTAATACATGATGTTGAAAAAAAAATTGTCTTTCAAATTATTACTTTTATTCTCTTATTGCCACTCTTCATAAGAGTCTCACAGAGTGCTCCAAAAATAATGTCCACTTCAATATGCAGATGGACACTTTACTTTTAATTATGAATAGTTAATAAAATCGAAATAACCAGTGTCCACACTTCTCTTTTCATTTAAACACGTCATGTTTCGCTTACTATATTATTTACTAATTTAATGAGTTCTGTGTGATTAAAAAAAAAGACAATAATATTTTAACATATAATAATTGACAATTCAAATAATGACGCTAATAAAGTTAAAAGTGTTTTTTTTTTTGTTTTTTTTTTTCAAAATCATCAAATTGTATTTAACTTACAAATGGAGGTGTTAAAAACATTAAACGTCATAGGCCTATATGTATCGTACAAACAGAAAGTTTATCGGGACAAGCGAGTATAATAAAAAAGAAAAACGAACCTGAAAGACACATTCCCTCCGAAATCCAATAATCGTTGACAGTGCCTCACCTCTCCTACTCAATAAACACTCAGAATTCACAAGAACCCGTTGGGAAAAAACTGCCATAATTTGACACATCAAATATTTGGAATTCACTCCTAATCATTGGAAAATTTCAAGTGTTTATCTTTCAGTTTTCAGTTGTAAGCTTCATTAAGGGGCGCCAGGCTAGCTCAGGAGATCCGTACGGGTCTCGCAATCCTGACGCCGCGGGTTCAAATCCCGCCCAGGTCAATCTTTTATTTATAATATAGAAGCTTGTCCTGAGCCATGGGTGTTTAGAATGGGGTGGCAACCTGTAGATAGCCCCTCCCTCCAATGACCCTTAGTGGTTGCAAGGGAGGCTAACCCAGCAAAAAAAAAAAAAAAAAAAAAAAAGCTTCATTAAATACCGCTCCTAACTAAATGGTGTCTCTTTAGCATACAATATTTCTGGGAATGTGATAACTACTTTATAATCGGTCTACAACAATTTGATTCAATATTGTTCTTGATTTCTTATAAATCAATAAAAATCTCATGGAACTTGGTCAGCCCAATGGTTGGTTCGTTGATAAATTCTTCGTTACAGGAATTTTTGGCAGACACCCCACAGAACATCACCAAACGAGCTAGGATATTGAGAGTATAGTAAGTCTTGTTTCCTTTTGCACCAATTTTATGAATGATTGTGCGGATTACAGGCAAGCGCCTATGAATACTCAGCCCAGCTTGGGTTCCTCATTTTAAAGGGTAACCTCAATCTCATCAGCTACACAGTATGGTGCTCTCATGCTCATCCAGCATGCCGTAGTCTGAGAACAAACACATTTCTTAAGTACGCTTCCTCTCGCGCCTCTAGGGTACAGCTTGTAGTCTACGTGGCTTGCACTTTTTGAGTGGCACTCGACACAAACTGGCATCTAAACGTCACTCATAAGGATATTTATACATGCCTAATTGAAAAATGAATCCGGGACTGGTATGCGCACATAGGTAACCCGCTTCATAAAAATCTTTAAGGAAATCTTTATAAAATATCGATTATGAGAGGATTTCTAATCAATAATAAGTCATTAATTAAATTTAGCTTCAATATTCAACAAAATGTACCTTAAACTACACAAGTTATATTCTTTTTAGTATAAATTCAATTGATTATTTGGAATTTCAGCAATTTACTTTTCTAATTCATGTAATGTAAATATTACACATCATTAGTAGCAATGCAAGACTATTAATTCACTAGCGTAAAACCCACATACACAATACAGATAATACATATGAAATACGTATATCGTTATCATTAATGCATCACTATTTTACGAACATGGTAAAATCCACACATACATACTACCGATACAAATTCATTAAAAAAAGACATATCATACTGCATAAAACATAATAACACGTAAAAAAAAAATTACTTATCATTACATGCAACACAATTTATGACATAGCACCTAATGATACATCACTAGATTAAATAACATAATATAACGTACTATAATATCCGAAACACAGATCACAATTTTATAATATATATTGTTTATTGGGGATTTATGGAGCTCAACTGCAGAGGTTATCAGCGCCCTATATATATTGTTAACAGATGAAATCTGTACGGCAGTTATTAAATTGATTTTTGATAATCACTCTTCTGTCTTAAAGTTAATTTTCAATTAACGTATTTTTAAATACATTCCTAAATGTTTAAAATTTTCTTCAGCTAGGTGCTTATTTCGATCTTTTAATTCATAACAGAATTATATAAACCAACCCCAGGAAAATCCAGTACTTTTTCATTAAAGGATATAATTTGTTTATTGACTACTAAATTACTTTTGCACCAGTCAAATACCTCTGTGTATACCTTTAAAAAAAAAAAAAGTTTTTTTATGTTAAATTAAGCTTTCAAAAACATATTATTACGCCATGGGTTGGAAAAACCTATTTTGTTTCAAACACATACTAAAATTATTGATAAACTGAACGTACAAATCGTTATAATATTTCAGATAAATCACAACTTGTGTGTGTGCGTGTGTGTATATATAATAGAATACGGAAGAATTTGTCTGCTCTACCTATACTATCATATTGCATAAAATTTTAAAAAGGTCTATTTTAAAAAAGTTATAACGGATATACTTTTTTTTTATCGTTCATTATGCCTATAACATCGTCAGGTACAATTTAGTTGGCAGCTATTCACTTACTGTGAAATAATGAATTTCCATTCAGCATTTAGAATAATGAAGTCAAAACGTCATAATAAAAGCAATATTCATCATAAACCTTACATTTCTCTAAGCTGGAAATTAATCGTGTACTGATATTCCGGTGGCAAATATTAAGTGTAAGCCATTTAGCGAATGACTATTGAAATACAGTCGATATGCCCTTTCCGTCCCATGAATTCACTAGAGACAAACCACTCTCTTGCCGAAGTATACAAGCTAATCGGAAGCATATGTATTCCTTATCCGTAAGTGAGCATTTTCATTGCGGTATATGGTAGTAGTATAATGTACTACTCTTTTTTTCCTTTTTCGTTTTAGTTAGCTTAAGAAGTCAAGGTCGAGGGCATATAACACTACAGTAAGCAACTAAATATCCCTGTACGTGTGTACGTGTATTTTTTTAAAAAGCTGAAGTTAACATTTGTGGAAAGCAAATATAGTCATATGGTAGCTTTTAATACTTAAAATAATTATTAAATATATAAAAATTAATATTCATCGAGCAAAAGTATCACAAAATGAACAAATTTGCGATATTTGAAAAACTTTAGGTAAATACAGGAGTATTTTATAAGCGTATAAGAAAATTTCTTAAGGAAAACGATTCGTACAAAACACATATGATCAAATGTCTACAAGGATTAGGTAATCGGAAAGTACTGTAAAAAAAAAACAAGAAAATTTTCTAAAGATTAAAAAAAGTGTGGGACAGCTCAACACTCCGATTATATTCCCAAGTATCTCCTGTGATATGATTTTAACCAATTAACTATTATCCCACATCTTATTTCAGATATCATTGAAACCTATCCCTTAAAAATCAAGGGAGATCGACAAACTTCATTTCACGAAATCGACAATAAAACAGTTTTGAACAATTTACATTAAAAAAATATATATATACTAATTTCTAGCTTGGGCACCATAGGTAGTTACAAGATAGCATTTAATAAACGGGTGATGAAAAGTGGGCTAAGTATGATCTGTGATGCGTTCATTATCCCAGATACGGTGGGAGAGCCTGGCTTGAAGATGGTGAGATTGAGTGTTTGGTGTGATTGGAAAAACATTGTCCATCATGAACTGCATAGCATCTGGTCAAACCAAACTCTCTCTCTACTCTTATTGACCTTTGCGATAGATTTAAAGAATACGGCTAGAACTAATGAATTGGTCGGATTGATCAAGAGAAATATGATATTTCCCATTGTAAGCAAGCTAGACCACAGGCATTAGTCATGACCCAACAAAAATTGAGAGAGCTTGGCTGGGAAGTTGTAACGTATCCACCGCGTAGCCAGGACTTCTTTCTGTCTAACTGGAATTAGTTTTGTTCTCTGGAGGACTTACTTGAAGGAGTAAAGCTGGCGACAAAAGAGACCTCTGCAAATCACTTACCTTAGCTGAGAAATCTAAGAACTTTGGCAGTGGCAGAATAAGGGATTTACTAGAGAAGTGGCAAAAGTTTATCTATCAAAACGTTACATACATCAGTGTTTGAATTTTATATAAATAGATTTGATTTGACAAAAGAACCAGAATTAATTTTCCCCCAAACCTACATTTAACCATATATGTATAAAAACCAAAAACAAAAATTATCTGTGATACTAAACGCGCAAGACTCATAGGTAAAACTGGATACATATATAGTTTCCTAAGCATAAATCAATAAACCTAAATAAACAAATACCGCCTTACTTCGTCTTTCCTCAAAGAGATATTTTTGGTTCAAAGCTTTTCGACTTTACATCTTCATCTGGTGCTAGTAAGAAGAAGTACTACTGCATACGAGAATGTTAACTCATCCCCACCTGGCACCTGATGGAGGCGTGAAGCCTTAGCACCAAAAATAAGTATTTTTGGTAAGACAATTAAAAATAGTTATTTTCTTAAATATTGGTAAGCAAAAACTGGTTCATAATGATGAATAATTCATTCAATATATTTTTCACAGAATTAAACTATTAGGCTGTAGCAGCATCACTCAAATTCGGATTTACCGCGCTTTCCCGCCGTTTCCCCCACCGTCACCGTGGTAGGAAAGTCCAGTAGCTTTCCCATGCTCACGCCGGCTGCATCTCCGCCTTCTCTCCTGTGACCGACCGGCAGAGTGTCGACCTCACCTACTTCAACTCCCCCACCATACTGCACGAAATAAGAGGGCCGCAAACGGACCACTGTCAGGAGAATAAGTGAGTGATTCCATTATTTCTCTACTCACTCATTTATTTACTCTCTGTAACCTCTACTCATGGTTACCTGTGCGCCAAAGAGGTTCGGATAACCGCCGCAGAGGTTCCGCACTCCAGACTGTTGCCTCATCCAGTGACGTCATTAAGTTGGGCCTACACTCCTGTGATATACCGAAGTGAAGAACATTATTTTTATTTATCATTCACCTTTATTAAGTTTATTTATTTTTTATTAATAAAGAAGTTTATTTTTATGTTTTAAAAGTTTGTGTGGCAACCTAGCAACCTCTCTTCAACAATGGGCCCAACAAGGCTTTAGAAAGTAATTGTTTGTGGGAAAAACAATTCCTAGGATTCTGTTGTTTCAATGATTGCCTATTGGCCCTTTTAATTTATTAAAACTATGGTTTTGAATTGTATTTCTAGTGAATTTAAATAATAATAAACTAGAATTCTAGTTTAAAAAAAAATAAATTCTGTTCTTACCACCGTAATGACTGTGGGACAGTAAAAAAATATGTAAATGTTATTGTGGGCACACGTACCATTCGGCTGTCTCCATGAAAATTTGAATATTTATAACAGTCATAACAGAAAAAAAGAAGAAGAAGTTTTCGAACAAAGTCAGAGTAGAAGAAGAGATAAAAATTGGATGGTATAAATAAATACAGAATAAAACTATTTTTTCAACTTATTGATTAGTAAATCCAGTCGTGCATTTTACATTTAAAAATACACTACATTAGTAAGGTAAGATACAAATTTTAAAAACAACCAGACCAAGGAAGTTTATTAAAATAATTTTAATATAAAAACATCGATTGTCAGCCTAGCTATCGATCGCTCAAAGTTTATATTAAGATTACGTTAAATATTAACAAAAGGCTAGTAAGAGTACAAATTAAAAAGAAACAATGGAGTTTGAGCTTTTTGTTTAATTTAAATTTAAAAAGTATTGCATTTGTATTAAATAAGGCTTTTACAGTCACTAAATAATACTCATTTATTTACTTAAAGCAGTTGTGATTCTTAACTAAAATATTTTTACAATAATATGTGATTACAGTATCACTCACTTAACTTTACTGTAAGTTCTGATTAAACTGACATTAAAAGTAAAGTGAAAATGCAAATTTTGTTTATTATTATGAAAATACAATAATAATAAATAATTTATTATCCACTTGTAAATAAATCATCATATAAGTGTATGCAGGGGGGGGGGGGTACATGTGGTCAATGACGATGATGACAAGCTTTTATTATTATTTCAACCAGTACCCTGGGGGAATAGAAGAGAGTGGTTAGACGAAGTAGTTTTTTTGTTTTGCTTTTTAATGAAAAGGCGTAAAAAAGAACGCGAGAAAAGAACATATTATCTCAAAAAATAATTTTCGTGTAATGAATATTTGTTATTGGTTTTATGTTCACGAAATAAGGAGAAGACAAAAAAAAAAACACGGAAACTTTCGAATATTTCCTGAAATCTGCTTCAAAGACGCTCTATGAACTATAAATCCATTTTAAAATTTCTTTAGCAATATACCTTTATCTAAAAAATATATAATTCACGTAAGTATCTTTAAAGTGTATTTTGTAAATGTAAAAGTTAATCAATTATACTCAAGGAACGCTAATATATTGTTTTCTAATTATCTTTAATTTGTTTTCTAATAAGTTTTATTTACTAAAGTGTGCGTTTTTTTAGTTTTTTTTTTTTATTAAGACAATGAGTTATCAAATTTTTCTCACCGAATGCTTAACTTCTATACGCTTGTTCTTATCCGACTCGGACGTGCTCTATTAAAATTTTAACATAAAAATCAAGTCATAACTTTCTCGCAGTAGACATACTAGTTAACGAAATAACATTTATATTTCTATCGCAGAATAAAATGGATTTCAGATAGAAATACAAATTTTCAAATAATATTTCAAAATGAATATTTTTTAACATTTATTTTAATGGGATGACTAAAAAAAATACAATTTATCTTTGGTATTTTGTTAACTGTGACTAAAACTAACCCACTAAAAAAAGAGAAATCAAGAGTCCATCCAAAAAATATGGACTAGTAGGTCTCAAAATTTGCAAATAAAAATATCTTTTCATGAATGCCGACTTTTATGAAGTAGACTCATATATTTTGATTAGGGGTAAGAAAAATTTCTAAGATACTGTATAATTTACCATTCACTGGAGGAGTCCGAATGATGCATGGGAACTCTTTAATGTATTATTTATTATATATGTCTTATGCTTATGATATTCTCACATCAGTGGAAAAATTCACATACTAACATAACAACTATTTTAAATTCTACCGTAAAATATTTTATACTTATCGACAAGATCTTACTTGCACAAGATTGATTATTGATGTTAAGAATTGATCACCAATATTTAGCAAATATGATGATGTCCGCTTAATTACAAACCCATAGTAAAGTACAGTTTACACTTAATATATCTCCAATGTAGTAATACGCATATAACTAAAAAATATAACATACCAAAAAGTCTAAATTTATAAAGCAAAATTTATCATAAGCAATATGAGGGATGCGCTTCAGAGGGTAACGCCCATCAACAAATAATTCTGCTGATACAATGTATGTACAATGTGCACATCATTGTCTTTTGACTTGTTTATATCCTTATTTTTCATTAATAGTCAATTAAATTATTGAAAAATAAACAAAAATTATAATTAACCGAAATTAAACTTCTTTGAACTTTATATATATATATAGTTATTATTANTATATATATATTGACTTTTCCATTGTAATAATAACTAGATTATTTAAATCATAAAGAAAACAAGAGCTTTAGATATAAGATATTAAACTGAATCTCGAATCTCGCCGATAAGGAATCACTTAGAATGTGAAACCGCCAAAATTTCAAATCACTCTATTTTGTTTTTATCGGAAATTAAAAAGATAAAATCACCAACAAAAGAAAAATTCTTTAATAATGAATGCAATAAGAATTATTTTTTTCTCCTTTGAATCAAATATTCCATAGTCGTAGAAACAAATGTCATCAGATAATCCCAAATAAAAACACATGAGAAGCATACATTTATTAAGTAATTTTTAATATATCCTTTGTACATTTCACAGATTTATTTCTACTTTTGAATTTCTTAGATATATTTTAAATAAACGAAATAACACCTACCGCATATAAAAAATGGAAATATTCATTTTATTTGCTCCAACTGTAGAAATAAGTGTGACATTTTAAATTATTTTTATTATTCTACTACAAAGTAATTATAAATTATAATAATGGACTTATTATTCTTATCAAATTTATATTTGTATTTTACCAAAACCTTTAAGTTACATATAAATGACTAAAATACCGCATTTAATAATAATAAAGTCCTGAATAGTTACAGCCATAAATTTTCATTTATGTTCTTTGAGAAACATAGCTTATTCAGTCAATAAACTTAAATGCAAATATAGAAAAAGTACACTCAGATTTGGAACATCTTAAAGAAGCTGTATTAATGAATTGACTGAAATATCCTCACATATTAAATTTAAGTTATATGAATGTAAAAAAGTTTAAATTTCTTACAAGCAAATAAAATAATTTTNTTGCAAAAACCTTTCGAAAAATTTATAATTAATTTTACATTCAAGAGTTTAAATTCCCTAATTTCCTCCTAAAAAGAGGTAAGCCAAAGAGAATTTAATGAAATATATAAATTTTCTAAAACAATTTATTTAAAAATATATTATGAACCAAATTGTTTAATATATGTTTCAATAATATTAAAATTTTTACCAAAAAAAATTACTAGACTTATAGTAGGAAGAGCCTACCTTAACATGCCTCTTAGCGGCCGCGACTGCCCTCGACTTAGCCCTGATCTGCTCCAGGTTTGGAGAGAGGGGTCGGGGGACGAGAGCGAAACGGGGACGGTCGGAAGCGGGGCGGGGGTTCGCGTAGTCGCCCGATCTGCTGATGCCGGCTGCCGGGACGCGACTGGCCGTCCCGCTACCCCCACCACTACAATCCCCTCCATTCCTCCCCCCCCCCCTTGTTCCTTCTCGTAGTACTACGAACCTGCCCTTCCTGCAGCCCCTGAAGATGTCCTACGGCTAACAAATTACGGGGAGCTTGTTTCTTCCTGATGTATTATGTCATTCAACAGTGAGATTAATGGTCTGAGCCAATCTGAGGAGCTACGTTTTTATTTAATACCTTTGCCTAATCTCACCTCTTTGATTTAACCTAAGATGGGAACCAATATAATAACTAAAAATAACTTTGTTTGAAACCTACTAATTACAGTAAGTACTGTCGGTACAAAATATGAAATTAATTTACAATATTATAAAGTGTAGAAATTTGTATACAAATCTTATGAACAGATCATATCAATGAAATAATTAAAAGAAAAAAATCCGACCCAAAGAAGTACAATTTTAATCATGCTTGAGTACTGTCCTAACATTTAGACCCTAGAATTAGATGGTTTTAGTTGGGGTTCGGTCAAGGTAGATCCAAAAAATACAATTTAAAAAAATGTATTTTTTTAAAAGATTATTTTCCAACCTTTTTTTTTTTAAATTTGTATTTATTTTCTTGGATCCACCTTGACTGAACCCCAACTAAAATCATCTAATAATAATATCTACGGTCAAAAAAACTCTCATTAGATACATTAGATTTAACTACAGATGGCTGTTATAGAAAAATTAGTCAAAGAAAATATGTATGACGCTCCAAGAAAGCAGAATAATTGAAAAGAAAACCTTTATTCCCAATAGAATAATCTTCAACCAAATAAACCTTGTTTTCTAGAGTTAGAAAAGACAACAGAAAAATCAAAGACCGTGAATGCTAATCAACAGACCACTCAAAAAACTGTACAAGACATATTGTCTTGCAAATTTAAACGATTTATGATGATCAATTCTTACATTAGAACAATAAATAATCCGTTATTTTCTTTTTTACTTATTATTTAAGATTTCGGTTCTATAATTATAGTATAAATCAAGTCACGGCAATAATCAAAAGAAGTGATTAACTAAAGAAGTTACTTAATATCATACTCCTTATCTGACACTTAATGTATGCCTACATTTATATGGCTTGAAGCAGTTCGAGAAACCTTTCCTCCAACACCAATGGTCTGAAGTTATTAAACTACTGCCTACTTGTAATACAGTAATCAACAAATACAACCAACATCTCGTCATTGCTATTTATTTCAGAGGTAATATGAGAGGTTACTTAAGAAATAAAGCTTTTCTCGTTTTTTATGTTGCTTGTCACTATTCAATTCTAAATCTAAGTTGAAAATGTGTCTAAGTGTGAGGAAATGAGCCTACACGTTCCTTCTGATAAAGCCTTCTTTCTGTATTGCTGTCCGGACCCCCGTACGCCTCTCAGCCTCTCGGTCGATTTACAATTCACCGTAAGTCCCTCAGGAAAGTCTGGCAGGGAACAGCTGGAAGGTGCTCTAAGAAGTGGAGCAACACGAGGGCTGAACTTATCCCCAAGATTTTTTTCCACACTTCACTGAAGTTTTTAATTAAACAGTTCAACTGTATTTTCATAATCCCCAGGTGTCTCTGTGCGAGATACATTTTTTTTAGAATAGCATATAATTTTAATTTTCTTCAACTCAACTCATTTATTATATTCCAGAATCTCTCAAACAATTATCTATTTTTTCTCTATAGTGTCTGATTTGCTCTTAAATTAAATTGTGGAGTTTGCTACTGTAATTTTTCTAATAGTTTATGACATCTACTATGTTGTTAATAAGTAAGACTGTACAGTCTCTCGAGTTTTCTAATTGTGATAATAATTTCTATTATCAGAGGTTTGATAGGTCTGATTTTAGAAGATATTTACTAAAACCATATCGAATCCAAAGCTTAACTGTTGCTCAATCAGTCTGTAAAACCAATGTACAGATTTTCTCAAATGAGTCACATAAAGAACACTCGTCTAGTTTTTCACAAGAGATAGCTCCATAGGTTCTGTAAATTCGGATCCATTCGTGATATCCTTACGTTTAGGACTTGAATTCCCCGTCTCTCTGCAAGAAAGAGGCATAGCAATCGGTAACAATAGTACACAGAATCCCGGATTCACCCTCCGTGCAAACTTCCTTTAGAAAAGATACGATCTAGTCATGACCTCCGAAGGGAAACTGGCGTCTTATACCGTTTTTAGCAAACAGAAATAGGAATCCAATGAAGAGAAGTCTGTATCCAGACCAACATTTGTGACACTAACCACTACCATATTTAATTTACATAGGATCTCTTAATACACTCTGTAACCGCCTAAACGAAGGAGGAACGGGAGAATGATATGGATGGCTTGCAGCTCGCATACCTTTCCGTAAGAGGAGAGGTATGAGACCACCAGAAAATTAGAACTAGCACCCTGAAGACACCTGCCATCAACTTTAGGATTTGAGGGAATTAGGACAAATTCCCCAGGACAGCCTAAAG
Source organism: Oncopeltus fasciatus (assembly GCA_000696205.2). Lineage (NCBI taxonomy): Eukaryota > Metazoa > Arthropoda > Insecta > Hemiptera > Lygaeidae > Oncopeltus > Oncopeltus fasciatus. The sequence continues at coordinate 59,963 of KZ809433.1, forward strand.
TGTACTAACTCACCATCTCATTGGTATTTCCATTTATATATATATATATACTTTTGAATTTCTTAGATATATTTTAAATAAACGAAATAACACCTACCGCATATAAAAAATGGAAATATTCATTTTATTTGCTCCAACTGTAGAAATAAGTGTGACATTTTAAATTATTTTTATTATTCTACTACAAAGTAATTATAAATTATAATAATGGACTTATTATTCTTATCAAATTTATATTTGTATTTTACCAAAACCTTTAAGTTACATATAAATGACTAAAATACCGCATTTAATAATAATAAAGTCCTGAATAGTTACAGCCATAAATTTTCATTTATGTTCTTTGAGAAACATAGCTTATTCAGTCAATAAACTTAAATGCAAATATAGAAAAAGTACACTCAGATTTGGAACATCTTAAAGAAGCTGTATTAATGAATTGACTGAAATATCCTCACATATTAAATTTAAGTTATATGAATGTAAAAAAGTTTAAATTTCTTACAAGCAAATAAAATAATTTTATATAAATAATTTTTATAAATTATGAAC